>APFE030910144.1:54535-65719 GCA_000404065.3 Pinus taeda | reverse complement strand
CAACAACAAATACTATAAAAAGGATAGAAATACCTACATAGATAAAGAAAAAAAAAAAATTAATTAATTAATTAATTGAAAAAAAAGGTGGACAAGACAGGGACCCAACTTCTATTAATATTCAAACCATCATTTCTATTCAAATTATTGGGTCTTTTTTCAATTTCTAGGGCCTCCCTCAATTTACAATGATGGAATTGACTAACCTTAGTAGTGACTTGGGCCTCCTCAATGCATATGTGATGCTTAGATTTATCTGCATGCTCTGCCAAAGCGGAGGAGCGGGTCCTACCATGCTTGATGTCAGAAGCATGCTCACGAATCCTTTGATTAATCAAGCGACCGATCTTACTAATGTAGGGAGTCCCACAAGAGCATGGGATAAGGTAAACACCCTTCATATTCTTGGGGTCCACTGGGTCTTTTACAAACCTAAGGGAGCTCCGAATGATATTTAAAGGCCGAAAGATTGAAGCCACTTTATGCTTCCTTAGGATCCTTGCAATATTTTCAGTGGTCCCTTGGATAAAAGGAAGATGAACACCAGAAAATTGTTCCTTTGTATCTTTCTTAGCACTAGGACCTTTTTCAATTTTGAGGAAACCTTTACTTTACAAATTTGTTTTTATTTTTACTTTTACTTTTTTTTTTGGTTGGTTGGTTATTTGGAAAAAATATATTTCTGTATATGGGAAGTTTGTTAATTTTTATTTGAAAGTTATTTTTAAAATTTTAAATATTTATTAGTTTTTTTTTAAATTGTTAGTTTATGAAAAGGTTAAATTGTTATAAATTTTTCTTTTTAATTGTTATATTTGTTGTTTTTGTACTAAGTAGTTTTTGTTTTTTTCATCCAATTCTATATGGTGTTTTCCTTGTTTTTTGTTTACTGTTTGGTCTTGTTGCTTTTGCTTTTGCTCAATAGTCTAATATTTTTGGTAGGTATAATAATGAAAGCCCACAAATATTCAATGACACTCATGATATGGAAGTGGAAAAATACAAATTTATTTAACGTCTCTCCACTTCTTAGTTGAGGATGGGCAAGGTTACTAATTTGGACTTGCAAGTTGTCTAAAAATATTAAGTGGCAACCATCTAGTTGTATTTTTACTTAACCATTGTTTTGACTTTGCAACCTTTATGTTCACCTTTTCCTTCCTTTTCTCATTCTACATGGTTTCTCTTGTGTTTTATTTAGTCTATGGTCGTCTTCTCTTGTGCTTGGTTTTTACAATCTCGTCTTTTTGCTAGATGTAAGGATGGAAACTCACAAATCTTCCATGCCACTTGTTTCATGGAGGTGGGAAACCCAAAATGGATTCAAGGTCTCTTCACTTCTTCCTCATGATAATGTGATAATAGCACATGAGACAAATGAGCTTAGGGCTTGATATACAAATGACGAACATTGTGTTGTGCATGTAAAAATTAATATTAGAATTTTGCAATGCACTTCAATATGTAGGTAAAGCCTAACATTGAAATGTACAATGTCTTCCAATGTCCATTGAAGTGGAGTATTTAGCCATATTGAATTATACATTTTCAAATGAAGTGATCCACATATCCTCAAATGTAACATAGTTTCAAATGACTGTAAAGGATAAATCATGAAACTACTCATCATAGTGGACAAACATATAAATTAGAATGTTTCCTGATCATGGACTTGTTAGAAATAATACTGAGAGGGGGGCTGAATCAGTCTTCTCAGATCAATAATTTCTTTTTCAAAACTAATTTGTATACACTACTTCAGCTTAGTGAACTACAGTGTATACGCAACTATACTTAATGAAACTAGCGTATATGCAGAGAACTGTTGATTTACCCAAATTATCATGCAGTGATCTTCAACTAGTATATTAGGAATGCATTAGACAGTGCAGTAAAAGTAGAATAAAACATCACACACAATAAACACACATTAACACCAAGATATAAGGTGGAAACCCAATGTGGGTGAAAACCACATGTTGTTGTCGTCTCTATCTTCTTTTAATAATAATAAAATATGTTCACAATTTTTGTACTGGTGTAGTCTTATACCAGTACACAGGCTTCTACCTGCAGAAGGCTACAACCTTCTCTCGTTCTCCAGCTTCTACTGGAAGGGAGCTACAACCCCCTAGCTCTTGTACTAGTTGATATGTTTACTAGTACGTAGGTGTTGGCCTACAAAAGGTTACAACCTTCTCTTTTCTTCTAGGAACCACGTTTCATAAATTTTCATACTGGATCCATCAATAACATCATTCAATCATCAAGTATATCTACATCAACCAATCTCCTTCTGAACCAACCACAACTAAATTAATCAATCACTTTGACAACCCATCAATTTGTTCTTTCAGAATGTTGTCACTAGAATACCGTAACTAGAACCCAATACAGAACTCAAAACACTGCATCAGCAAACAGAAGTAACTAAAACATATTTTATAAGGTATACGGTACTTCCATGTGTCGAACCTATGCGTACACGCGCTTTACTCAAAGCCAACCAGCGTATACATCTCCAAACATCAATTCATAGTTCTACAACTATTCCAGACTTTAGTTATACCTAGATCATATCATTTACGTAATAAAATATGCGTCAGTGTTCAGATCTAGAACATACATGAGCATCAACACAAACGATAGTACGCTTTACACCTTAAGATCCTCATTCATCATTAGATCTAATTAGCTAAGGTTTATCCTTGGCTCAAATCCAGTTGTGCGCCAAACCCAATAACCTGCATATTATATCTCACACTTCATTAAATATTTGATACTTTCACACCTTAGCCTAATGATCTTCTCTTCCTTTAATAGTTTTAGGCCTTTCTCAAAACCATGGACCAAAACCATTTAGGACCAATACCTTGGACCAAATACCTAGGGTCAATACCTCGGATCGGATACCTTGGACCAATACCATGGCTCAAAATACCATGGACCAAATACTTTGGACCAAAAATTTAGTTTTTCAAGGTATACGCACCTTTCCTTCCGCGAAAGTGCGTGTGTACGTATATGCAACTTGTATACTGTGAACCCATGTGTATACGTGGCTTGGCGAATGGTGAACCTGCGTATACCTCTCTTTCTTCATTCTGTGAAGTCTAATACGTAACTCTGTGTCATTAACTTGTTGTATTGTGATCTGTCATTTGAGTGAGTTTCCATCAAGGACAACACCTGTGTCATAATGCCAATAATCTCCCCCTTTGGACTTGATGGAAACACTAAGTCACTCTTCCCCTTTTTCATCAAGGGCAAAGGGTCATGCTCCCCCTAGGTGCATGCTGAGTTCTCTGATATGCTGAAATGTGTTGATTAAGCTCCTATGATTGAGTCCATGATCCCCCTAAGCATAAGCAAGGTCTGCGAAAAGATAACATGACTCTATACATACATCACCAATGACCTTCCTATCACCAAAGGCTCATACATACATCCATCTCCCAATCAAATGGTATATACCAAATTTGACTCATCCACCCAACCAAGTGGGGATATACCAATTATCTATACAAGAAACATTACATCATCCATCCCATGCATAGTGGGGTTACCAATTAGGTCTTTTCATGACCTTTACATTAAATGAAATATATGACATATAGAACAGAGATCAAATATCTTAAGCAAGACCATGATAGTCATCAGCAACTATCATTAGTAGCATCTTAGCAAACAACATCCAAACTAGCAACCATGTTCTCCCCCTGAACCTGCTCCACCTGAATCAAAACAACTATGTGAATCTGTACCAAGATCTTCTAAGATAATGCCAACAATGCATTATTAGAAACATATGCTCCCCCTGAACCTGTGCTAGATTTTCACTGTCAAATCTGATCATTTCATATATCAGAAGAGTTATCAAAGCATCATCATCAATCAAATATACATCAAGGAATCAACAACTTATGAGAGCCAACATATTTCCACATGTCATCAACAGATTGTAACCATCATCAAGTAGAGCAGAAAATTCACTGAACCATATCAGATCCCTTTCTCTTGAGTTTGGCCTGCAACTTCTCCTCAAACCAATAAATACGCTATTGTACCCACAGAAACCAGCATATGTACATGACTACGCTTCATGAGACTCGCGTATAACCACCTTTCTTTGAAAAAGATAGGATTTAATAATAGGATGATGCAACAACTACTCCGAGCTTCTGTTTGAGATATTCAAATGTTTCTCTGGGTAGTGGTTTAGTGAATATATCAACAAAGTATTCTTTGGAGGGAAAATACTCCAATTTGACCTTTTGTTCAAGCACTTGTTCACGTAGAAAATGATATTTGATGGGTATGTTCTTGGTCTTGGAATACATGACTAGATTCTTTAAAATACTAATGGCTTGTATTATCACATAGAATGGAGATGGGTGGAGTACATATGATATGAATGTCTTGCAACATTTGCATCTTCCAAAGTAGTTGTGCGTAGCAAGATGCAACAACCACATATTCTACTTTAGCTGTAGATAATGCAATTGAACTTTGTTTCTTGCTGAACCAAGACACTAACCTAGAAACCATATAGAATTCACCACCACTAGTGCTTTTTCTGTCTTCAACTCTTCCTGCCCAATCTGCATCTGTGTATGCATGAAGTGTAATATCTGTATCTCTAGGATACCATAAACCAAAATTTTATGTTCCTTGAATATATTTGAAGATCCTTTTAACTGCCTGAAGGTGTGCTTCCTTTGGATTTGCTTGGAATCTTCCAACTATTCCTACTGCATGCATGATGTTAGGTCAGGTACCTGTTAGATAAAGTAGACTGCCAATCATGGATCTGTAAGTTGGTTTATGTACTGTTGTTGATTCATCATTTGAGCTGAGACTGCATCCTATTACCATTGGGGTACATACTAGTTTAGAATCTTCCATGCCGTACTTTTTCAAGATCTATTTGAGATACTTGGTTTGTGACAGAAAAATACCATCTTTATTTTGTTGAACTTGTAGACCAAGAAAATATGTAAGCTCACCAAGCAGAGACATTTCAAATTCTTGCTGCATTACTGAAGCAAAATTCCGACTCATGGATTCTTCATTTCTACCAAAAATGATATCATCAACATAAACAACAATTATTAGCAATTTATTATTGTCAATCTTTGTATATAGATTTCTATCAGCCGATCCCTTTGAAAATCCTTGTTGGTGGAGATATTTGTCAAGATGGTAATACTAGGCCCTCGGAGCTTGTTTTAGAACATAGAGAGCCTTTCTGAGTCTACATACATGTTTTGCATCTTTTCCAAGAATGAATCCGTTTGGCTGCTCAATCTAGACTTATTCTTCTAAATCTCCATTAAGAAAGGAAAATCTTACATCCATTTGGTATACTTTGAGTTTCTGAAAACTACAAAGTGCAAGAAAAATTCTTATGGCTTTAAATCTAGCAACAGGTGCAAAAGTTTCTTCAAAATCTATAACTTCTTGTTGAGCATATCCTTTACAAATAAGTATGGCCTTGTTTCTAATAACTTCTCCATTTTCATTCAGGTTGTTTTTGAATATCCATTTAGTTCCTATGATATTCTTATCATGAGGTCTAGGAACTAATCCCCGAGTATTATTCTTTTCAATTTGCTCAAGTTCTTCATTGATGGCCTTGACCCAACATTCATCTTTGCATGCTTCATTTACATTTTGAGGTTCAGAGGAAGATAGTAATGCTAGAAAGCTTGAAGCTTCTGTAATAGTTCTTCTTGTCTGCACACCTACCTCTTTCTGTCCCAAAATTTGAGTTTCTGGATGATTTTTCTGAACATACCTGGACGAAGTATTTTCTTCTACCGTTATCTCTTCTTCTAGTGCTTCATTGGTTTCTTCTTCAAAATTAGTGTGATTTGATGTGGGAAGATAATCCTCATCTTCTTTATAATCTTCAGTTTTTATCTATTTTGGATTTTTGCATGCTTCATCAACCACAACATCAATAATTTCAATAATTTTCCCAAGTCTTTTATTACAATGTTTATATCCTTTACTTTGGGAAGAGTAACCAAGAAGAATACCTTCATTTGCTATGGGTTCAAACTTACCAAGTTTTTCATCAGTCCTTTTGATGTAACATTTTCTTCCAAAGACTTTGAAGTATTTTATAGTAGGAGTCTTACCATACCAAAGTTCATGTGGAGTTTGAGTGTTGTTTACTCGAACATTTGCTTGGTTGAGAATAGTGAAGGCAGAAAATGCAGCTTCACCCCAGAAGGTTGTAGGACTTCCAGACTCATCTAGCATAGCATGAGCCATTTGTTGAATAGTTATGTTCATCCTTTCTACCACTCCATTTTGTTGAGGAGTCCTTGCGGTGGAGAACTGCCTTTTTATTCCATGTTGTTCACAAAAGTCAAAGAATTCATCCGAGGTAAATTCCCCTCCTCGATTAGATCTGAGCTATTTTATTTTGCGATCTGATTCATTTTAAACCAAAGCTTTGAAGGCTTTGAACTTTTCAAATTCTTCATCTTTATGCTTTACAAGACCTATCTAACACATTCTGGAAAAATCATCGATGAGCAATATAAAGTATTCTTCTCCACAAGGTGACATTTTCCTTGATGGTCTACATAAATTAGTATGAACAAGCTCAAGAGGCTTACTAGCTTATCCTTCCTTTTCAGGAAAGTGTGATCTGGTTTGCTTACCGAATTGACATGATTTTCATATTTTATTTTCAGGAATGCTAATATCAGGAAGATTATGAACAACTTGGAATCTGCATGCTTTTCATATTTGAGAAAAGCTTAGATGCCCCAATCCTTTGTGCCAAAGCCAGTGTTCATCATTTTTGCATAGATAACATTGTTGTTGTCCTCCCTTGAGTATGTATAAGTTGTTTGGAGTTCTTGTACTTTTGATCATGGTTTCTCATGTATCAAGCTCACGAACAACACATCCATTTGATCGACATACTACTTCATTTCCTTGATCACACATTTGACTGACACTCCACAGGTTATGCTTTAGACCATCAACATACATAACATTCCCAGATTTAACCTTTTCTTTTAAGAAAACAAAGCCTTTACCTTTTGTGACAGTAGGAGTTTCATTTCCAAATGAGACCTTCTTTTCCTTTTCTAAGGTATTATATGAGTGAAGTTTTTCTTTGTCGCTTGTCCTGTGTTTTGAGCATCCACTATTGATGTACCACTAATTTTCTTGTCCTTCTGCATACAAGGCTATGCCACATCTTTCTGTTTGTGGTTCTTTCTTTCTCCATATTTTGGGTATTAATGGAGTTTTCCCCTTTTGAGATATTTGCCAAAATTTACTCCTGCATTCAGATTCTTCATGACTGAAGGTGTTGCAGATAGAGCATTCTATTTCATTTTCAAGAAGAGAAAAATTATTGTAGGGCCTTTTCATGATCCCTGTCACATTCCTTTGATTTTGTACTTCTCTGATCATGATGGTTTTGTAAGCAACACATTGAGCAGATTTATGTCCAAAGTTATGACATGAAAAACATTGGCCATTAAAGAAGTTCCTACGATTATCGAATCTACTGACCTGGTGATTGTAGTTTTTATTGATATTCATCCTTGAAGTAGATTGAGTATGATTTACTTGAGGTTGGTTGTGGCTTCTGTTCATCCTTGAAGTAAATTGAGCCTAATTTACCTAGCGATCTACTTTATGCCTTTGCTGACGATTGTCAAACTGTTCACCGCTCTTTGCTGCATCAAGATAGCTTTTAGTGGAGGTTGACGACTTCTGTGCTTGAGATGCTTCCTCAGTATATCCAAGACCTATCTTTATGAGAGGAGAATGTTGAACTTTGATAATTTCATTTAAGGTTTCTGATCCTTTAGCAAATCTAAGATTGAGAGATTTTTTTTTCTCAAGATCCTTTCTTAGACCCACAATTTCACATTCTAGTTTTTCATTGTGTTTTTCTCTTTTAGTAAGTTGGAATGTCAAAGTATTTATAATCATATTATTTTCTTCTAAACAGATTTTGAGTTTATAGATTTCTTTATAAAGGTCATCTTCATCTAAAACATCCAAGAAATCATCATCTTCATAAGCCATCAAAATTCTATAGTCATTACTATTTTCATCTTCATCACTAATGATAAACCATCCCTATCTTGATGAGTATAGTAGCTCTTCTTACTTACGCTTTGTTTTCTATTTCATTTTGTAGATTCCTTCCTTTTACCAAATTTATATTTATGAGGAAACTTAGCATCATAATGGTTGATTCTTCCACAAGAAAAACATTTGAAAGGTATTTTACCTCTGAATCTTCCAGAACCCCATTGAAGATTCTTAACAAAGTTTATTTCATCTTCTTCTACTTAAAGATGTCCTGATTCATTGATTTCTTCTTTTCTTTTTGTTGAAGCTTTAAATGTGGCTTCTCTCATATCTAATGGACCTCCTTTTCTCATCTCAAAGGTAGTTAAGATTTCTTGCAGCTATGTCATAGTAATAGTCTATAGACCCTGCTTTTCTTCTATGGCAGATACTTTTGATTCAAACTTAGCAGACAAGGATCTTAAAACCTTTTCAACTAAAGTAACTTCCTTTATCTCTTCACCCATATTCTTCATGCAATTAACAATCTCATCTATACGTAAGAAGTATCTAGCTATAATTTCATCATTGTGCATCTTGAGAGTTTCATATTGAATTCTGAGAGTTTGTAGTTTAGCACGTTTTACCTGAGAGTCTCCTTCGTAGCTTAGAAATATTTTGTCACATATTTCTTTGGTGGATTTGAGCTATTGAACTTTGACAAACTCTGATTGTGACAGACTTCCCAACAATGTATTGAAAACCTTGGTATTGGTTTCATATTTCTTTTTACCTGTCGTATCTATAGG
Organism: Pinus taeda; assembly: GCA_000404065.3. NCBI lineage: Eukaryota > Viridiplantae > Streptophyta > Pinopsida > Pinales > Pinaceae > Pinus > Pinus taeda. The sequence continues at coordinate 56,858 of APFE030910144.1, read as the reverse complement.
AATTGCTAATGAAAATGTATATCCTCCTCCCATGATTTCCTAGACATCTATTCCAAGAGATTAAATATAGATTGTGGTTCTTACCTTCCAATAAACAAAGTTTCTTCCATCAAAGATTGGCGTTCCGATGGATCCCCTACTTTCTTGATTACTCACGATGATGGATCTTCCTTCAAGCGACCAAGCTTCTATTAAAGGACCTGATCTGATACAAATGGTTGGAAATAATGCTGAGAGGGGGGGTGAATCAGTATTATCAGATCAATAATTTAATTTTCAAAACTAATTTGTATATGCTACTTCAACTTAGTGAACTAGTGTGTATACGCAACTATACTTAATGAAAAAAGCGTATATGCAGAGATCTATTTATTTACCCAAATTATCATGCATTGATCTTTAACCAGTATATTAGGAATTCATTAGAAAGTGTAGTAAAAGAAGAATAAAACATCACACACAAGCAACACATATGAACACCAAGATATAAGGTGGAAACCCAATGTGGGTGAAAACCATCTGCTGTTGTCATCTCTGTCTTCTTTTAATAATAAGAAAATCTATTCACAAGCTTTGTACTGGTGCAGTTTTATACCAGTATGTAGGCTTCTACCTGCAGAAGGCTACAATCTTCTCTCGCTCTCCAACTTCTACTGGAAGGGAGATACAACCCCGTAGCTCTTGTACTAGCTGATATGTTTACTAGTATGTAGGTGTCAGCCTACAGAAGGATACAACCTTCTCTTTTCTTCAAGGGACCACGTTTCATCAATTTTTAGACTAGATCCATCAATAAAATCATTCAATCATCAAATATATCTGCATCAACCAATCTCCTTCTGAACCAACCATAACTAAATCAATCAATCACTTTGACAACCCATCAATTTGTTCTTTCAGAATGTTGTCACCAGAATATAGTAACTAGAACCCAAGCTAGAACTCAGAACACCGCGTCAGCAAACAGAAGCAACTAAAACATATTTTATAAGGTATATGCTACTTCCATGTGTCGAACCTGCGTGTACACATGCTTTACTCAAAGCCAACCAGCGTATACATCTACAAATATAAATTCAGAGTTCTGCAGCTATTGTAGACTTTAGTTATACCCAGACCATATCATTTACAGAATATTATATGCGTTAGTGTTCAAATCTAGAATATACATGAGTGTCAACACAAAAGATAGTACACTTTACACCTTAAGATCTCGATTCATCCTTAGATATGATTAGCTAAGGTTCATCCTTTGTTCAAATCCAGCTGTGCACCATAACCCAATAACCTTCATACTAGATATCACACTTCATCCGATATTCGATACTTACACACATTGGCCTAATGATATTCTCTTCCTTTTATACCTTTAGGCCTTTCTCAATACTGTGAACCAAAACCATTTAGGACCAATACCTTGGAACAAATACCTAGGGTCAATACCTCGGAGTAGATACCTTGGACCAATACCATGGACCAAATACTCCAAACCACAAATTTAGTTTTCTAAGGTATACACGCCTTTTATTCTGTGAAAGTGTGTGTGTACGTATATGCGACTTGTATATAGTGAACCCATGTGTATATGCGGCTTGGCCAATGGTGAACCTGCATATACCTGTCTTTCTTCATTCTATGAAGTCTGATCTGTAACTTTGTGTTGTTAACCTGTTGTACTGTGATCTGTCATTTGAGTGAGTTACCATCAAGGAAAACACCTGTGTCATAAAGCCAACAGGACTTTGTAGAGAACCACCATGGACTAGTTGAATGTTGCAAAATATATATGGATATTTCAACAATCCAATAAATTAATGAAGCAAGGAAATTGAAAAAAAAAAAAAAAAAATATGTATATATGTGTCATAATAATAACCAAATTCTATGTGGTATCTACAACAATATGTGTTTCAATATTCATATATTCTAACATACCAAAGTTTCAATTTTTTAAAGGATATCTGACCTAGGTCAATTCTTTGTGTTCATTGTTGAATCTCTCAGAGTTTTGTCTATTGTATCAAAAAAGTGTTAATGTGGAGTTCATAGTCACTAGAACATCTTCTAAACTTTTGCATATCCTTCTAATTAGATGAAGGCCTAGTATTTTCATGCCAGAAAATTTCTTTTAAGTTAAATTTTGGAGTACCCACAGTAATAATCATACTTTTCAATGTTTCAAATCCCAATAGGGATCCATCATTAGGAATATTACTGAACGATGATCGAAGAAGAGATTAGTGAGAGTATAAATAGTATTAAGATACTTTGATTTCAAGGAGATGAGGTCGGCTTTAAAAAAAATTATTTATCTTTTTTATTT
>APFE030910144.1:29022-46659 GCA_000404065.3 Pinus taeda | reverse complement strand
TTGCGTGGCACTAGTGATTATGGTTTGTGCTACCAAGGAAGATTAGGATTGGACAAAATGTTGGATATTCGTGGCTTTGTTGATGTAGACTGGGCTAGAGATCTAGATCAGAGAAGATCTACAAGTGGGTATGTGTTTAACCTACTTGGAGGTGCAGTCAGTTGGATGAGTAAGAAACAATATGCAGTGGCACTATCAACTATAGAGGCAGAATACATGGCAGCCACTCATGCAAGCAAGGAAGTAGTTTGCTTGCAGAAATTGTGTTCAAGTATGGGGTTAGTATAGGGAGCTATAAGGATAGACTGTGACAGCCAAAGTGCAATTTTCTTGGCAAAGAACCCCGCATATCATTCAAAGACAAACCACATTGATGTTCAGTATCACTTTGTGAGGGATATGATAGAAGACAAAAAGGTGTTGCTAGTAAAGGTGTACACTTTGAAGAATACTGTAGATGCATTGACAAAATCTGTGAGCTTTGAGAATTTCTCTTAGTGTAGAGATACAATGGGTGTTTGAAGGCTAGAAAAGTGACTAAGCTCACTTGTGGCCCCCTGTGGAAAGAAAACAACAAGTGGGAGATTGTTGGCTTGTGTTATATTCTTTCCACGACTAGCCCACATAGTTAACCGGGGGGTTAGAGGATGGACCCACCTATTGTTTTGTGCATGATTTTTGCACATTTTTTTGGACGCGATGGTTTTCGGTCCATGGTATTGGACGTGATGGTTTTTGGTCCATGGTATTGGATGCTTTAGCATGTATAAATATGTATTATAACATTGAAAGGAACATAATGAAAAATCAAACTGGTAGTCCCGATTTTGGGATCCAAGGGAAAATCTCTGTGTATATGTGTTTTATGTGTTATGCTCTCGCATTGTTTATTTTCTATGTTTTAGAATTCGTATGCAGGTAGTTTCTGTACGGGGTTAAAACCTACATTATGAAGTATAATTGTTGAATGAAATGTTGGAATAAGCTAAAAGAAGATCTACATCAAAATTAATTATCATAATTTCAGAAATATTGTGCTAACCCTAATTGCACTAAGGAAATCAGATGAAAGCAGAGCTTTGATGAGGCAAGAATGGAAAATTGAGATCACCTTGACAAAACCATAGAGAAAATTGTATTCAAGTTCTTCTTTTAGATTGGTTTCTATGATTTCCTCTATGAAATCTGAAAACAAGCTAGAGGGAGTATCTAATTTCATAGCTTGGAAATTTAGAATATATATTCTTCCTGCCAAGAATAAGGTTTTGGACATTGTGAAGGGAAAGGTTGTTGCAACAAAAGATGATGAAGTAAAATAAAAGTTCAAGGAGGATGAAATCAATGCTATGAACATCATAGTGGACTCCATTAGGGATCATTTGGTTCCCTACATTACAAAAATTGATATCTCAAAGAAGATGTATGATGCTCTAATGAATCTCTACAAAATCAAGAATGTTGGTCAATTAATGAGCTTGAAAAATGAACTTCTAAACAAAAGGATGACTAATGATGATACTGTGGCTTCTTACTTAGTAAGGAGTTCCCAAATAAGGAATTAGATTCAAGCAATTAGAGAATCCATCCTTAATCAAGAACTTGTAATCATAACACTCAATGGTCTTCCTAGACATACCAAAGCTACAAATTTTTTTAGATGTCAATTTATTGTGAGCTTTGGCAACATATTTCGATTAATAAAATTCCACAGTTTTTTTTGAACTTAATCTTCAATGATTCATAATGTTTAAAGAAATAGCTCTTCGCGACCAATCACAATTTTTTGTTTGATAAACTGTGTTTGTGAGCTTCTAAGAATTTTAACAGTATTGTTAGAGTCGGTCTCGTCAGTCCTCCATCAGAGATCAAAACTCTTTATGCATTTCATTTTTAGGTGTCCTGCTCCATTTACTCAGCTGCATTCTGCTAGGAGCATGCCATAATCTGACAAAAATGTTCATGCTAGTCACTTCCCCTCATGTCTGGCTCCTGTTGGCTCAGGTCTTTTGTCAATGATCACCAAAGTCCATGACAGTCAAGGTCTGGTCCTTTAATGGACAAAAGTAATTTTCAATCATTAGGTCTAGGGATTCATCAATTTGGTCTTCAAACATATTCAATAAAGCCATGCAAGTCAGAGTGAGGCCCTTACACAGTTATGATTCAGAGAGTTTCATCGTCATGTGGATAGACTTCAACTCTTCTTCAAAACTCTGTTTTGAAGAAAAGTCAAACAGTGTGATTTGTGATAAAATTTTCAAAAAAGTCATCAGTTGATTTCTTCAGATGCAGTCATGGTTTCCATGGCCAAATGCCATGTCATGCAATCCCTGCAAAGAGTGACAAAATTTCATCGTTTGAGCTAAAATTTCAAAGGGAAAGTGAAAATCAGTGTTGCTTTAAGTGAGTGAAAAAGTGTTAAAACATAACATTAGAAAAATGGCTTTTTCAAGAAGCAAAAATTTAACCCATGACTTCCAAGTCTTTATATACAAGTTTTCACCAAAATCAAAGCCATTGTGCAAATCAAGTTCATAGGGAGACATTGCAAAGTGTTTGAGTGTGCATCGTGCATGTTTGGAGCAAAGGTGAAGGAAGTTTTCAGGGTGCGACACATATACACAGGGGCGCGGCACACACAGAGCCACCCCTCAGTGCATTTTTTCAATGGGCGTGACGCACACCCAAGGCATGGCGCACTGGGTTTGGCGCGCGGAGCACACCCACAAAGGGCCAAAGCCGTGCAAAATTTCCTCAACTTTCTTGTGAAGCCCATCAAATTGTTAGGTAGGCTCTATGACATGACTTGTTCATCAAAGTTTATAAATGATATGGTGGTTTATGGCTATGTTTGAATGCAACAAAACTCATAAAATCAACCACAAGAAAAAATGAAATGCCATTGTTGCTAGGGTTGCATAATTGTGGTATTGAGGCCAAGGTTCCATTTTCACCCACCATTTTTCCCTCACCTATGATTTTTCCCTATCCTGCCTTTCTCATTTTTCCTATTATCCCTACCCTAAAACACTACCAAACCCTATTCCCTTTCCCCTCCTCTTATTTGTCAACATAACACCCGAAAACCCTACCTTGTCAAAACCCCAAAACCCTACCCTATCAAATACCCAAACCCCCTACATATCCCTAAACAAACTTCTCCCCATAACCCCTATTCCCATCATAATACTCCCTTCCTAATACTCCCTTTTTCATTGTTCCCCTTGGTGATAGATATCACAAGAGCACTCAGCTTCACTCTATCATGAAAGGGTAGCCTAAGTACAGTATGCACAACATTCATGGCATCACAACATTCATCAGAGTATGAGATTGAGACACAAAGTGACTTATCCTTGGAAGAGCAGGCTCCTAGGAGACATCACAAGAGTGGCAAACATGTTAGGGATGAGCCCACTACCCTCACTGAATTACAAGCATGCCCTCTTGCCATGTCATGTTTCCAGCACCTAGCATGTTTTGAATTTTATCAAAGGGCAGCTAATGTTAGAGTTCATCATGAGTTGGCCCATCTTTTTGTGCTTCACCTACATGGAGGTCAGTCTATCTTGGCCGCGGTCACCTTCACATTAACACTCGAAACTATCTCAGTGGCAACAGGCATACCAAATGTTGGAGAACAGTGGCATAAGAAGAAGAAGGTGGATAGGCAACACTATGAGCCTTAAATTAAGGCCAGATTCTTAAGTCAGCTCACAAGAGTATTCCCATTCAGATATTTGAAAAATGAGTATGCTCCACTCATGAAATTGATCATGAAATACTTCAGATGTGAGGGGAGGTTCTCTCGCCCATATGCCTACCACAACAAGTTGCTCATGCACTTTACTAGGGTGTAGATGATGAACCTCCCATTTTTCATTTGCAGGAACATAGAGAGGATGAACACTTTCGTGCAGCATAAGACCCCTCAGCAGCAACTTAACAATGTTTATCACTTTGCTCTTATCCGGATTTTGGTGGATCATCAGTTGGGATTGCAGGGCATTGCTTAGGAGGATTTCATCTCCCATGACATCTTCAGCACATCACAGGTACTATCAGAGGCAGAGCATGAGATAGGTGGTCCTTCTCATCAGTATGAGCACCATGAGACCATGACTATGCCAGTATTCGTGACATATCAGAGAGGGAGTAGGCACTTGTTTGCAGCAGCAAAGTGAGTGTTATCTCCACCTACGGTGGAAGGGGCCTCGCTTCCGGCATCGACTACACAGGTACAGGACAAGGGCAAGAGGCCCATGCATGATGAGGGGCCATCAGGTGAACAGGAGACCGATTTTATCCTCATTCAGGATGATGATGCAGATGTGGAGAGTGCCTGACTTAGGATGACTATTCAGGAGCAGAACACGGAGATCCAAGACTTGTCACTCAATGTGGAGAGGGCCAAACGGATCATCAAGTATTTGGAGTAGAGGAACAAGGAGCTTAAGGACCAGCATGAGATCATGGAGCTGCAAAACATCCGTGAGAATCGACAAGCTGCCCAGTAAAGGAGGATCAAGCTCACTACCTTGGAGCAAGAGATCAACAATGACTGTGAGTCATCGCTTGAGCGGATCAACATACACCTAGAGAGATTGCTGGAGAAGGCCGACAGAGACAAAGCCATACTAAGGAGGATGCTTTATCATTATATGGCATGGAACATGAGCGCAAAGGCCCGAATAAGGAGCTTGAAGGCAAAATTGAGCAGAGCAATAAAAGAGGCAAAAGAGGCAAAAGAGGCAAAAGAGCAAGATCGGCTTCGAATCTTGGCTAAAGCTTTTGTGGCCCAAAATAGTGCCTCCTAGAGAACCTCCAGCCCAAATTTCAAGAAATTTGCTGCAATTTTGGTCACATGGTAATTTTTTGGTCAAAACAAAGGTTTTTTCTCCCTGTGCGTCACGCCACTGGCGCGACGCTTAGAATTGGGAGCTCCAAATTGGAAATGGCTTGCATTTTTGGATTCAGAATGAAAAATCATGACTACTGGAGCTTGGAAAAGAAATTTGGGCATGATTTGAGTCTCCAAGAGGTCAAAAAACCCAAACAATGACCTCTCTACCCCTATTTTGACACACAGGGAGTAGTCTTCGGAGAATGAAGGTTTGGAGGGGCAAATGAGCACCAAATTCAGAAATTCCACTTGGGTTGGAAAGTAGACAGGACAGGATTGCCAACAAGCACACTTAGGAACATTTTGGACTCCTGTGAGTGCCTCCAAATAGGCTCCAAAGTGGCGTGGCGCATATAGAAAGTGGCGCGGCGCATATAGGGAAAAAGGCCAATTTTACCTCCGTTTCACGAAATTTCGACTTGCGACTTCTCCAAGTGGGCCCGCTCATCTACATTTCACTTTTTCGGCACATAAGGAAAAGTTTAAAGAATTTTCACTCTAGATTGGCTTCTATCCAAGTGGAAAAGGAAGGCAAACAGTCACCCAAGCCATTTGTCATGTTTGTAACGCTGCACCTGTAGCTAATGGTTGGCTTTCCACCTCCATTTTGTAATGATTCAAGCAACTCCCCAACCCCTGGGCATTCTATCTCCTTATGGCACATTCTATATATTGTATTCAAACTATTTGCAAAGGGCTGGTTGGCTTGTAACTTCTAGGAGACTATGGGAAAGAAACTCTATTTCTTCATTGTATATTTTGACAGAGGATTAATGAAAGGCATCGACTCTGTTTCATAAGATTCATGTGGTTGTGAGTGTAGAAAATGTGTCTCTTATGTTTCATATGTATTTCGTTATGTTTCATAGTTCATTTTGTATTAATTTCGAGTGAAATTTTCTATGTTAGATAAGGTAGAATTCAATTTTATTGCTCTGCCTGTGGGAAAATTTCATATTCAGTGTTCTTTCCTCTGTTGAAAAGGATTCATATAATAATGCCCTTTTCACTCTCATAAGAAATCTCTCCATTCCGAGTTGTTTCAAACTAAATTGCTGGACCCTCCGCCTGTCTTGCCTCACGAAGTAATCTGTGCCTTTGTATTAAATTCTCTGTTCATTGCAGTCCATTGGTCCCATACCATCCCAGAAACAAAATCATTCATAAAAATCACTTCTTGTATCCATATTCACTTACTAGCCTAAGATCAACATTTCACTGTAAGTCATCTCAGACTGTTTCATTTATCTATTCACTGAGCGTGACACGGAGAGAGCCCTCTCCTGTTCTAGTAGGGCTAGCTACTAGACTAAGCATGGTTTGTGGTTACCCTAAATTTTTCCTTCCTTCAGCGTAAGGTGGATTTAGGTGCTAACATAGTGGCGACTCCACTGGGGATGAAATCCATCCCCTTACTTCTTGATAACTCTAAGCTTCCGGATGGTAAGTTTAGGATTGGATAGGCTGAGTAAGTTGGTTGTGTCCTTTCATTTTTCTCAATACCACGCTGGCTTCTAGAAGATACACCAGAGCTAATCCAGATCCAGATCCTCCGCACATCTACAAAAATCCCAATTTGATTTCAAGAATTCGTCGTCAAGAAAGCTCGATATCTCCGGTGTTCAAATCTCCTTCATGCCCCGACATTTTTGAGTATATTGAAGAGCTAGAGTTTGATGAGAAGTTTGAACTATCGTTGTTCGAAACCAAATCTGAAAGGGCAGTTGACTCTACTATCCAAAATCTGCAATTTCTTGTAGACTTGGAGAGGGAAAGGGCTAACTGGTCGATTGATAACTACATTGTAGCTCAGCTTCAAACTCCAATTGCTAGCCCCTTACACACTGTGCACACTCCTCCAACACCTCCAAGGACAAATCCATTAAGAGTGATGGCTGCCCATTTTGCACCTCTTGTTTTGCCTCAAATTTTAGATGATATGCCCGCAGATGATCAAAGAAAAATCCCGTTTTTTGATGGCACTGCTAACAACATTACTGCTCAACAACATATGGATAGAATGGCATATTTCTATGAACTTCATGAGATCGATGCGAAGAATGTGGTAATGAGACTTTTTGTATAGACATTTGTAGGTGAAGTGAGGAAATGGTTTAGAGGTATTCCGGCTGCACGTATCACTACCTTGGCTGACCTACAAAGACAATTTTTAAACCGCTGGGAAGTGAAAAATAATCCTCTTCAAATTCTAGCCGAATATGAGCAAATCAAAAGAAACGTTGGTGAGTCGGTCCAAGGCTATTGCATTAGATTCAATTTAGTTTATAACGAGATTCCAGATCATCTAAGGCCACCTGTGGGACTAGCCATGGTGAAGTTCCCAGATGGTTTTGATGCTAACATGGATTATCAAATGAGAGAGAGAGAACCGGCCACAATGGAAGACATGCAAAAGATAGCGGTTAGCGTTGAAGCAAATCTGCTGACCAAGAGAGCTAGAGCAAAGGCAGAGAAGAAGATCACCATAAAGGAAGAATCTTCCTTGGTAGATTAGCTACTTCAGAAGGTAGAGTAGATGCTTGAAAGGGTGAAACTTGACAAACCAGAGCCACAAGTTAGAAATCCTAACTTCCGTGGTCAGCAACAACCACAATATAGAATAAGACAGAGAGATCAGCGAGCCCAAGAGCAGATAGCACAACAGCCAGTATAGACACCTTTGCAGCAAAATTTTGTGCATGGACTAGAATCAGATGACGACGGGAATGTAATAGGTGAAGAAAACCACCTCTTTACTCTGAATGATTTGCCTATTTATCTCACTGAGGATGAGGAGTATGCAGAAAGTTCATATGTACACAAAGACGTAGATTTTATTCTAGCAAATGACACCATCTTGGAGGAAGAATCAGATGAGTACCAAAGAGGCTATATGAATACTCTGTCCGCCCAACAATAGCGATATTCACTTAGAAACAGAGATGTGTCGATCAAACCAATTCATAAAAGGAAGGAGGTTGAGGCATCAAAGAATGATTCGTCAATTGCACAAAGGAAAGGAAAGGAGGCAGTTGATCCAGAAAGTAGCAATTCACTATCAGCAAAACACTCACATCAACAAGTTGCATCAAAAGAAAAGGAAAGGAAAGAAATCCCGGTCAAAGAGGTAGAAAAATTCCCACTTTTAATTTAGAGAATGAGATTTCTAAATTAAAGGTATCCATCCCCTTGATTGAAATAATGAGGAACAACAGTTATAGAGGACAGGTATCTAAAATGTTGAATTTGGACCCAATGTCCGACATGGTGAATGTCGAAGATGATCAACCTAAGATGATTTTTGGACCAATGTCGAATGGTGAGTCTCCTGATAGTGATGTACCAACTTTTTATATTAGTTTAAGATTGCATGATTTTGTGTTACATAACGCCATGTTCGATTCTAGAGCTTCTCACAATCTCATGCCCAAGGCTATCATGGATAAGCTTGGTCTGGACATCACCCGGCAATACCATGATCTCTATTCATTTGATTCCAGCAGAGTAAGATGTATAGGACTCATCAAAGACTTGGTTGTGAGTCTGGATCATCTCCAAATGAAGAATGTTTTGATGGATGTTGTTGTAGCAGATATTCCTCCCAAGTTTCGCATGCTTCTTTCCAGGTCTTGGGTAGCGAAATTAAAAGGGACACTACAACTAGATTTCTCCTATGCAACGATTCTGGTGTTTGGACAAATGAGGAAATTGTATCAGGAACAAAAAATGAAATACATGATCACAAGCAAGGAGAAACCAATAAATCATTCAATTAATTATGTACATACATATTTAGAGTCTTTTGTTTTGTATTCAGATAGTTTCAATGATATAGATAGTCAATTAGTAGAAGCAAATGATATTCCAGAAATAACAGAAAATTTCAGAGAAATTTTAAAGAAAGAAGAACAAGAACAGCAGAACACCGTTGGGAAATCAGTTGAAAGTAATGGAAAACAAGTAGACAAGGTGCAACAAATAGATTTTCAGCACTTGCAAGAGGAGGAAGAAGGTTTGTGGACCATGGATTTTGATGGAGCAGTGGGAAATGATGGAGCTGGAATTGGAATTTGGGTACGCAGTCCTTTCTCTGCCCCGATTAAAGTCCCTAGTAACGTGCGGGTATGCACTTACAAGTTGGCTTTTGATTGTTCAAACAATGAAGCTGAGCATGAAGCTCTGATTGCTGGCCTAAAGATTCTACGAAAGCTGAATGCTAAGAGGATTTCAGTATATGGCGAGTCCAAATTGGTTATCAAGCAGGTCAGAGGCGAATATCAACCGAAGCATCCCAGGATGCGGGCTTACCGTAATGCAGTTCTAGACATCCTAAAATTATTTTCATAATACACCTTGACATGTGTGCCTCTTATACAAAATAGTATTGCTGATGCTCTTACCAAGGCAGCAAGTAGTTTGAAGATCCCAATGAACTCTAGTAATAAACTCGAAATCCATGTCAAGCATCGTCCAACTGTTCCAGACAATCAGAGATATTGGCAAGTTTTCCAAGATGATGAGGAGATTGATGATTTTCTGCAAAACAAAGGCAAGTTCAAAGAGACCTCAATTGATGTAGAAGATGACGATGGTAAAGGTAAGGGTACAACTGAGGTGCAGATCAATGAAATGGACGTGTTGCAGTTGAAGAATACCGTTATTCCTAAAGGCTTGATACCTTTAGAAGAACTCTTTGATCAAGATGATGTAGCCTGCAAGCCAAAATTGCAGCCAATAGAGAAGGGTGTGGAAGAGGTCAACATCGGAACAACTGCTAATCCTAAATTGGTAAAATTGTCCAAAGCATTGCCAGCAAAGATCAAGGACAAATATATTAGTTTGATGTCTTCATTTGCAAATGTGTTTGCTTGGGACTATTCTAATTTAAAAGCATACAATACCAATATAATTCAACACAGCATACCCATCAAGTCCAATCAGAAACCATTCAGACAGAAGTTGAGAAGGCTAAATCCAAAGTTGTTGCCATCTATTGAAAAGGAGATAAATAGGTTGTACAAATCAGGGATCATTATGTCCATCAGATTTTTGGATTGGATCTCTAACTTGGTGCCCATACAAAAGAAGACAGGTGAGATTCGCTTATGCATTGATTTTAGAAATCTCAATAAATTTTCATTGAAAGACAACTATCCACTGCCCAAAATGGACCATATACTTCAGCGAGTAGTGGGAGCATCTCATTGTCCACTACTGATGGTATCAGATATAACCAAGTTTCTCTCAGAAGATGAGAGACAAAAACAAAATTCACCCACTCCATGGGGAACCTTTCATTATGGCTAAAATCCTTCCGTTTGAAGATGCGGTGCCACATTTCAGCGTGCAATGGACTTGGCTTTGAATGAGAGGATTATTTTGGTGGTGGAATCTGGATGATTGAAGTGTTTTCTAAAATCTGATGAAGAGCACATGTACCATATAAAAAATGTCTTCCAAAGTTGCCAGAAAATAGGCTTTGTCATGAATCCGAAGAAGAGCTATTGCCATGGATGAAGGCAAAACTACTCGGGGCACATTATCTCAAAGAGAGAATTTTATGCCCAAACACGTGGGCAAGCATTCAACAATCGATCTGCCCCGGAATAAAAAAGGAGATAACAATCTTTCAATGGTAAAATGAATTTTCTACGCCGCTTGGTACCTAATCTTGCTGAACACCTAAGAGAGATGACAAACATGCTTAAGAAGGACAACCAAGTGAAATGGATGGAGGAGGCTGTAAAATATTTCAATTTGGTCAAATTGGCTCTTTGATCAGCTCCAGTTCTAGTCAGCCCAGACTACACTCAGGATTTCATATTGTTTTCATTTGCTTCGGAGCATACTATGGTAGCAGTGCTATTGCAAAAATAAGATGATCATGAAAGACCCATTGCATTCTTCACTAGATCTATAAGAGATGCAGCCTTAAAGTACGACATCATTGAGAAGCAAGCCCTTGCACTTGTGAAGGCACTAAAAGATTTCCGGGTATATATTCTACATTCTCATATTTTGGCCTATGTTCCTAACGCTGTTGTCAAAGATGTTTTAGTGCAGACCGATCTGGAAGGAAGATGAGGCAAGTGGATTGCATCCTTGCTGGAATATGATGTGGAAAAAAAGACCACAAATCTAGTGAAAGGACAGGGATTGGCGAAGTTAATGGCCGAATCAAACTTGCACGCCTTGGACATAAATCTGATCGCTGCTATGTCCGATGAGAATGAGGAAGGATCATCAATTCAGGTATCTAAAATGTTTGCTCTTTCTCCATGGTATTCAGATATCATAAATGTGCTTAAAAATTTGTCACCACCACCAGACATGACTAGAAACAAAGCGAGAACACTGAAGTTGAAGGTTGCCAAGTTTTGCATTCTAAATTCTGCACTGTATTGGGAAGATCCCGGTGGCATTCTGTTAAATTGTTTGGTGGAAAAGGAACCAAAGAAGGTCATGGAGGACTGCCACCCAGGAAACTGTGGTGGTCACCTTTTTTGGAATTCAACAACGAATAAAATTCTGAGAGTGGGGTACTATTGGCTGACATTGTTTGCTGATGTATATATGATGGTCAAGTGATGTCATAACTGTTAGATTTTTGAAGGAAAGCAGAAGTTACAACCTCTACCACACATGCCCATTGAGGTGAGTGCTCCTTTCCAGCAATGGGGATTGGATTTCATTGGTGAAATTCATCCCGCTTCTTTAGGTCAGCATAGATGGATCCTCACAGCGACATATTATTTCATGAAATGGATTGAGGAAATTCCCACCAGACAAGCTACAGATGCAGTAATCATTTCATTCCTTGAAAATAACATCTTGTCTCACTTTGGTCGTCCGAATATGCTAATCACTGATAACGCAACAGCTTTCAAATCAAAAAGGATGGTAGAGTTTTGTCATAAATATCACATAATCTTGGGTCGCTCAACTGCCTATCATCCACAAGGAAATGGATTGGCAGAATCTTCGAACAAATCATTGGTCAACATAATCAAGAAGCTGCTGGAAATAAACAAGAAGAGCTGGCATAAGAGGTTGACAAATGCACTTTGGGCAGATCGGGCCAGTCAGAAGAAATCCATAAGTACATCACCTTTCGATCTTGTTTATGGAGTTGATACAGTATTTCCTACCTCTCTCGCTACCCCGGTAGTCAAACTTCTTTAGGAGGCCGACAGTGAAGAAGATCCCATACAAAGAAGGTTGAATCAAATGGTCCACTTGCAGCAGACCAGAGAAGAAGTTTTCAAGAACACATCAAAATTGCAGGAGAAAATCAAGAAAATTTATGACAGAAAGGTAAAGGTGGACAAATTTTAGGTGGATGATGTGGTGCTGAAGTGGGATGCAAGGAATGAGGAGAAAGGAAAGCATGGTAAGTTCGAGAATCTTTGGAAAGGTCCTTTCAAGGTTGCAGCATATCGGGGTCATAATGCCTTTCTTTTGAAGGAAATGAAGGGGGAAGATTGTCCAGGAGGGCTGATAAATGGTCGCCTGCTGAAGTGGTACCATTTCTAAGTTATTAACGTTGCTTCCACTGTCACTGTTAGAGTTTGTCAATTTAGTCTTCAAGTCATTTCAATGTCCAATTGAGTCATTTTTTTGGTCATTTCAATTTCATAAATGAGTCAAAGTCCTGTATTATTTGTCGAAATAATGACTCCATAGCCAAAGGGATGAAGGCACTGTCTAGCTCTTCCAGAGATCTATTGTTCTTGGCACCTCCAAGGAGCTACCATCCCCCATTGGAGCCAATGTTAGAGTCGGTCTGGTCAGTCCTCCGTTAGAGATCAAAACTCTTTATGCATTTTGTTTTTAGGTGTCCCGCTCCATTCACTCATCTGCATTCCGCTAGGGGCATGCCATAATTTGATGGAAAAGGTCATGCTAGTCACTTCCCCTCATGTTTGGCTCCTGTTGGCTCAGGTCTTTTGTCAATGATCACCAAAGTCCATGACAGTCAAGGTCTGGTCCTTTAATGGACAAAAGTCATTTTCGATCATTAGGTCTAGGGATTCAACAATTTTGCCTTCAAACATATTCAATAATCCATGCAGCCCAGAGTGAGGCCCTTACATAGTTATGATTCAGAGAGTTTCATCATCATGTGGATAGACTTCGACTCTTCTTCAAAACTTTGTTTTGAAGAAAAGTCAAATAGTGTCATTTGTGATAAAATTTTCAAAAAAGTCGTCAGTTGATTTCTTTAGATGCAGTCATGGTTTCCATGGCCAAATGCCTTGTCATGCAATCCCTACAAAGAGTGCCGAAAATTTCATCGTTTGAGCTAAAATTTCAAAGGGAAAGTGAAAATCAGTGTTGCTTTAAGTTAGTGAAAAAGTGTCAAAACATAACATTAGAAAAATGGGTTTTTGAAGAAGCAAAAATTTAACCCATGACTTCCAAGTCTTTATATACAAGTTTTCACCAAAATCAAAGCCATTGTGCAAATCAAGTTCATAGGGAGACATTGCAAAGTGTTTGAGTGTGCATCATGCGTGTTTGGAGCAAAGGTGAAGGCAGTTTTCAGGGCGTGGTGCATATACACAGGGGCGTGACGCACATAGAGGGCGCGACACACACAGAGCCACCCTGCATTTTTTCAACGAGTGCGACGCACACCCAGGGCGTGACGCATTGGGTTTGGCGGGCGACACACACCCACGAAGGGCCAGAACCATGCCAAATTTCCTCAAATTTCTTGTGAAGCCCATCAAATTGACAGGTAGGCTCTATGACATGACTTGTTCATCAAAGTTTATAAATGATATGGTGGTTTATGGCTATGTTTGAATGCAACAAAACTCATAAAATAAACCAAAAGAAAACACTAAAGGCCATTGTTGCTAGGGTTGCATAATTGTGGTATTGAGGCCAAGGTTCCATTTTCACCCACCATTTTTCCCTCACCTACCATTTTTCCCTATCCTCCCTTTCTCACTTTTCCTAGTATCCCTACCCTAAAACACTACTAAACCCTATTCCCTTTCCCCTCCTTTTATTTGTCAATATAACACCCCAAAACCCTACCTTGTCAAAACCCCAAAACCCTACCCTATCAAATACCCAAACCCCATACATATCCCTAAACAAACTTCTCCCCATAACCCTTATTCCCATCATATTACTCCCTTCCTAATACTCCCTTTTTCATTGTTCCCCTTGGTGACAGATATCACAAGAGCACCCAGCTTCACACCACCATCAAAGGGCAGCCTAAGTACAATACACACAACATTCATGGAATCATAGCATTCATCAGAGTATGAGATGGAGACACAAAGTGACTCATCCTCGGAAGAACAGACTCCCAGGAGACATGACAAGAGTGGCAAACATTTTAGGGATGAGCCCACTACCCTCACTGAATTACGAGCATGCCCTCTTGCCATGTCATGTTTCCAGCACCTAGCATGTTTTGAATTTTGTCAAAGGGTGGCTAATGTTAGAGTTCATCATGAGTTGGCCCATCTTTTTGTGCTTCACCTACATGGAGGTCAGTCTATCTTGGTCGGGGTCACCTTCGCATTGACACCCGAAACTATCTCAGTGGCAACAAGCATACCAAATGTTGGAGAAGAGTGGCATAAGAAGAAGAAGGTGGATAGGCAACATTATGAGCCTTACATTAAGGCCAGATTCTTGAGTCGGCTCACAAGAGTCTTCCCATTCAGATATTTGAAAGATGAGTATTCTCCACTCATGAAATTGATCATGAAATACTTCAGCTATGAGGGGAGGTTCTCTCGCCTATATGCCTACCACATCAGGTTGCTCATGCACTTTACCAGAGTGCGGATGATGAACCTCCCATTTTTCATTTGCAGGAACATAGAGAGGATGAACACCTTCATGCAGCATAAGACCCCTCAGCAACAACTTAACAACGTTTATCACTTTGCTCTTATCCAGATTTTGGTGGATCATCAGTTGGGATTGCAGGGCATTTCTTGGGAGGAATTCATCTCCCGTGACCTCTTCAGAAAATCACAGGTACTATCAGAGGCAGAGCATGGGATAGGTGGTCCTTCTCATCAGTATGAGCACCATGAGACCACGACTATGCCAGTATTTGTGACATATCAGAGAGGGAGTAGGCACTTGTTTGCAGCAGCAAAGCGAGTGTTATCTCCACCCGGTGTGGAAGGGGCCTCACTTCCGGCATCGACTACATAGGTACAGGACAAGGGCAAGAGGCCCATGCATGATGAGGTGCCATCAGGTGAACATGAGGTCGATTTCATCCTCATTCAGGATGATGATGCAGATGTGGAGAGTGCCCGACTTAGGATGACTATTCAGGAGCAGAACACGGAGATCCAAGACTTGTCACTCAATGTGGAGAGGGCCAAATGGATCATCAAGTATCTGGAGCAAAGGAACAAGAAGCTTGAGGACTAGCATGAGATCATGGAGCTGCAAAAAATCCGTGAGAATCGACAAGCTGCCCAGCAAAGGAGGATCAAGCTCACTACCTTGGAGCAAGAGATCAACAATGACCGTGAGTCCTGGCTCGAGCAGATCAACATACACCTGGAGAGATTGTTGGATAAGGCCGACAGAGACAAAACCATACTGAGGAGGATGGTTTATCCTTATAGGGCACGAAACATGAGTGCAAAGGCCCGGATAAGGAGCTTGAAGGCAAAATTGAGCAAAGCAACAAAAGAGGCAAAAGAGCAAGATTGGCTTCAAATCTTGGCTGAAGCTTTTGTGGCCTAGCATAGTGCCTCTTAGAGAACCTCCAGCCCAAATTTCAAGAAATTTGGGGCAATTTTGGCCAAATGGTAATTTTTTGGTCAAAACACAGGTTTTTTCTCCCTGTGTGCTGTGCCACTGGCGCGACACCTACAATTGGGAGCTCCAAATTGGAAATGGCTTGCATTTTTGGATTCAACATGAAAAATCACGACTACGAGAGCTGGACAAGAAATTTGGGCATGATTTGAGTCTCTAAGAGGTCAAAAACACCCAAAAAGTGACCTCTCTGCCCCTATTTTGACACACAGGAGACCGGTCAGTTCGATTTCTGGAGAAGGGTTAGCTGAGAAATTTGAACTAGTGGTCTAGAGAGGAGCAGGAGGCAGCAAGTATGGAACAGAGAGTCGGGATCAACACTAGAGGACTAGTGCAGAGGCAGGAGAGGTAGACGCAGAGCCTCTCAGGCAGACGTAGAGGGAACAATAGTCTACGCAGTCACTAGAAGACCTACATGGGTGACGCAAAGAGACCTAGGGCTGATGCAAAGAAGCAGGGGCTAGCTCCGAGTGTCTGGGAGCTACGTAGAGGTCACCAAGGCCGATGCTGGGACTGGGAGAAGTGCTAGAGGATTTTTTCTCTATGTTGGGTAACCCAGTTTGGCACGTTGTTGTACTAAAAAATTGTTGAATAATAAAATCCTCCCTTGCTGCATCGGTTTTCCCACATCGGGTTTTTCCGGGGAATATTGTCCAAAATATATGTGTCATTGTGTTGATTCTTGTGCATGTGTTTGTTTCTATATTATGGTGTGATATCTACATAAGAATTTATTTTAATGTTTACTGAAGGAATTTCATAAATAACTTATTAGAAAATAAGTAGGCAAAGTAAATCAGATGTTGCAGTGATAGAATTTTCACATGGTATCTAAGCAATTAATTAGAGAGAGGAAGGGAAAATAAAAAATTGGGTCAAAACCATGATGCAGAGGCATCCATGTTAGGAGACTCGTACAGATTCTCAAAAAATTATACAAGAGAAAGTGATTTTGATTTCTCTATGTTGGCTTCCAGGTTGGAAGAAGAAGTGGCTTGCATGACTAGTTCTACATCATCAGAGGTATGGTATATAGATAGTGGAGCCCCTTCGCATATGACAGGAATCAAGGAATTTTTCTCAAATTATCGAGAGGAGAAGATGAACTTTTAGATCACCATTGGGAACAAGGAAAAATGTACTCCAGTAGGGAGAGGTACCATAGTTTTTCAAACAGAATCAGGAGAACGGTTCTGTGCTACCAATGTGTTGCATGTACCAAGATTGGGGATGAACTTACTTTCTGTGTCGCAACTTCAAGGCAAGGTCTATGACGTCTTCTTCATCAAGGAGAATGTATACGTCAAACACCCAAGTTGGAAAAATAAAGTGCAGATCGAGATAAAAAGTAATAGGTTGTATAGACTACAACTAGAATCAGCAATGGCACTAATAGGCAGTCATTGAGACAAGGACTTGAACAAAGTATGGCACAACAGAATGGGAAATTTGCATAGTGGAGTTTTGAGAATTCTCAGGAGCACTGTAATAGGAGTTATGGATCTTAGTACAGAACGAGATGATGTATGCGGAGGATGTGCTCTAGTAAAGTATGCCAAGGCAGCATTTCCTAGAAGTAAAAATAGGGCGAAGAGTGTACTAGGATTGATACACTCAAATATCTACAGATCTATGTCCACTAAAGCTCTTAGTGGTGCTGAGTACTTCCTTACCTTCATTAATGACCACTCAAGGAAAACTTGGATTTATTTTCTGAAAACCAAGGACAAGGTTTTCTATCGATTCAAAGAGTTCAAGGCTCTAGTGGAGAATCTGACTAGGAAGAAAATAAAATATTTGCACTCAGATAATGGCAGAGAGTATGTCAATAAGAACTTCACTTATTTTTGTGCTAAGGAGGGCATCAAAAGAGATTGGAAATCTCCTTACAATCCAGAGCATAGTGGAGTAGCAGAAATGAA
>APFE030910144.1:0-16923 GCA_000404065.3 Pinus taeda | reverse complement strand
TAATGATATATGTTATAGATATATTATCTTTTATTTTTTTTTATGAAAGTGGAAAAGATTAAGATTTTAATGTTTGTGTATTTATTTATTTTTTTATATGGAAATTTTGTTAATTTGGGTTTGAAAGTCACTTTAAAATTTTAAATGTTTATATATTTTTGTGTATAATTGTTAATTTATATAAAAAAAAATATTATTAATTTGCGTTTTTAGTTGTTATTTTTGTTGGTTTTTTATCAAACACTTTCTTGTCTTTTTCTTCTCATTTTACATAGTGTTGTTGTTGTGTTTTATTTGGTGTTTGGTCCTTTTTTTTTGCTCAATAATTTCATATTTTTGGTAAGTGCAATAATGAATGTTCACAAGTATTCCACGACACTCAACACTCTGAAGTGGGAAATTGCAAATTCATTTAACATCTTCCAAATTCATTTAATGTCCCACTACATTCTCATTGAGCATGGGAAAGCTTGCCAATTTTCAATGCAAGATATCTAAAAATGTGAAGTAGCAACCAAGGCCTCTCCGTATTTCTAAATTTGGTTAACATTTTACCAACTGACCGTTGTGGTTATGTTTCTTCCACCTTAAATGTTCACCATTGTCTTCTTTATTCTCAATTTGGTCGTCCTTTTACGAAGTGATCCTTGTAGTTTTTCTTCCTTCACCTTGTCTTCCTCTAGTGTAAGGATGCAAATTCACAAACATTCCATGTCACTCATGTCATGGAAGTAGGAAACACCAAATTCATTCAAGGTCTCTTCAATTCTCATGATAATTTGATAATAGCACATGAGTCAAATGAGCCTAGTGCTTCATAATGTGATGATAGGTGTTTTGTTGTGCATGAAAAAAGAGCATGCAGTTCAACGCCCATTGAAGTCAAGATTTTCGATCTAATAGGAGACTAGGATTGGATAATGTGACAATAACATGAGCCAAATGAGCATAAGATTTGATAATGTGATGCTAACGTTTGCGATATTCATATAAAGCCTAATATCAAAGTTTACAACGTCCTTTAATCTCCATTAAAGTGAAGTATTTAGACATAGTGGGATGTCATTTTCAAATGAAGTGACCCACATGTATCCTTTTGATCGTAGATTTGAGTTAATTGAGGTTTAATTGCCAAGTTTATTAGTTGAATCGCATACTGGGTCTTTCGAGGTTCAGTGGCCAAGTTTAACAATTCAATATACTTTTATATTATATTTAATTTATTTTCAATATTTTATATTTTCATCATTGATCTATAAACTATCATGGATATATCATTGGACAATTCATCATAATAAATCTTCTAAAATATATTAGAAAAATCAAAATCTAAACTATGAGGATTTATTTCTCCTTAGATTCTTGGATCTGTTAATTATTGTTTTTTGCGTATGTATGTAAATGATAATTATGCAGAAAATAGAGAAAAATGAAATAAAACTCATGAACCACAAATTAACACAATATATAACCTCAAAAGCCATTTTAGGAGGAAACCCGACTAGAAGGTGAGGTTTCTCTACTCTTTTTCTCTACATGGAAAATAGATGCAAGTACAAAGAGAGAGACTTTGTGGTGCATGGAATGCTACAATGCATAAACCATATCTATTTTCTCTCTCCTCTTTCTATTCCACTCTTGTCTACTCTACTCATATATGGAAAAAAATGCACTCACATAAAATGGAACCCCTTTTCTTCCTAGTGGCTCGATTATAACACAACTTGATAGCCTACTAGTGGTTAAGTTTCAATTCTTCAACTCTTAACTAGTGTTACAATATGGAGTCTTCTAAAGTATTATTCATCGTGATGAGGTGGTTAGCCCCTTTTCCATGAATAATAGGGGATGAAATGTCATCCTCTCAAATTATGGTGGTGGAAACAAGAAGGTCATCTTCCAATTGACATAATTTTGGCATACAAACTCCAATTGAGATGATTCTTATTTCATTGCAAAGGTATATGTGTGTAAGGTTCCATGCTAAAGTAGTAAATTTTTACTGGCCCTATCAAACCACTTCTACAAGTTTTCTACACCCCATTTCTCCAAACTAGGTCCCACTGAGAAAAATGGTCATTTGTGTAGGAGGGAAGAACATAGCGTTGATAGAGTAATACCATGGGGGATTCACAGGTGATTAAGCTTATGAGGCTAATAGCAAGGGGAGGGAATTCGAATTACAAGGAGGATGAAGTGAGGAATCTTGCTACAAAAAATGAACCAAAGAAGGGAACAGAGAAGTGAGAACCAAAATTCCATATTGGAGAGATTAGAGATACCATGAAAAGAAGCCAATCCTAGAATGAATTGCAGGGGTTTTGAATTAAAAGCCAAACCTGAGTGGCTACGCAACTTGGTGTAGGGCAGCGGAGTGACTTAAATGATGATAGAGAGCCAAGATCCTAGAGGTTTGATGGCAAGCATGAATCTCATAGATTGCAATGTGTTTGATGCCTATAGGTTGTGGCTTTGTATTGGTAGTCAACTGACATTGTATCCATTTTTTAAAGGTTTGAATAATTGATCATAAATTTCCTTGAGCGGAATAATGGATACAAGATGGGATGAGATCTTGGGGTAAGCCCAAAATCCCAATTCCATTAAAAACTCGAACCTCGGCTTGTGGGTTATGGCCCACAAGCCTAAACAGAAGCATTTTAAATAACTTTAACGCTCTTAATTTCTAAACCGTGGATCCCTTTAATTATCAATCATCATCATCATTGTTCTCACTCAGGGATGGGATTAATTCCTTCTGGGTTCTCTCTTCCCCAATGGTACGTGCAATTGTTGAAAGTTTTTGAACAGAATTTAGTCACAAATGAATATCCTCATTTTTCAGTTCGTCTATCAGAATAGCTATAGGATACAGTGGTTCATCAAGCAAAGCCATTGTGCTAACCTAGCTCCACAACTCTCGAATGCCCTTCCAATGCTAGCCTTCAGATCTAGCCTCTGACTTGGATGAGCTTGTGGATCAATCCCCGAGGACCATAAACAGATGATCGATAAGAACTGAGTCTGTAAGATACAAACTCAAGTATCACTCACAAAAGAAAAGGGATTCTCTTCTTTTCCGGTTCAAGCACGGTCTTGTTTTAATAAGAAAAACTTTTTCAAATCGGACCACATTCGGTAACATAACAATGACAAAGTGGAGATGTAAACCACTTCAAGCAATTGCCAAGCACTGTGTTAAGTTCAAGTACCCATCTATAAATAAAATTGACTTCAATAGAACACTCATATATCACATATACACGATAGTTAGATCGCCATCGATCCTCAAGTGATTGATGGTCGATCAACAAGCTCATGACACTGAATTAACTCAATTATAAAACACTCATTACATACACAATTCACCTTCAAACAAGCTTTTATATATTATATAAAACAGTTACAAATTAAGGCCTTTCAGCCTTAGAAACGAGCTCATGCTCGACTACATCTTGCTCACTCACAATTTCCTCACAGAACCGATATATATCACATCCTATCACATTACATTTATATAAGAATTTTAGGAAGGATCAATCTTATCCTCTCCTGATTTTCTCCACAAAAGCTTCAAAATGCACGCTTTAAATCTTCTTTAGATCTGCTTTATTAGCTTTAAATCTATTTTTCTGCTTTAAATCGGCTTTAACTTTATTTTGCTTCCATGGCTTGCGTTTGCTTGCTTTGGTGCTGGTTGCTCCCACATCAGACTCCCGAGGCACAAAAATTTATGACCTCCTGGTCATATGCTTCTCCTGGTCTTCATAATATCTTTAACTTGTGAGCTGTAATCTACCTCTCACACAGCAAGTCCTCCTTGCTGCCTCTTACCTCACCAAGCTCTCCTCTGGACTTGGTCTTTTGGTAAACGCTCTAGGCTATTGCAATCTTCTCACCTTCTTCTGTTGCTACCTACACAAAATATAAAGACCATACTTCATTAAGAACTGTACCTCCTTCCATAGAATCTTTTACTGCTCTGATACCAAACTGATGGGATGAGATCTTGGGATAAGCCCAAAATCCCAATTCCATTAGAAACTCAAACCTGGGCCTCTGGGTTATGGCCCTCAAGCCTAAACGGAAGCATTTTAAATAACTTTAACGCTTTTAATTTCTAAACCGTGGATCCCTTTAATCATCAATCATCCCTTAATCAACATCATCATTGTTCTCACTCAGGGATGGGATTAATTCCTTCCGGGTTCTCTCTTCCCCAAGACCTCATCCCATCAATACATACTACAAAATTGAAAAAAATGGTTATTCTAGGTGGCAAAGTGTGTGAATTGAACATTTTATTTAAGATATACATGAAATAAGTAAAATAATGCACTGGTTGGACATCTCATTACTATCCAATACATCTAATTATAATACTCAATGATGTCTTAGTATTAGGGTACGAGGAATCCATTAGATATATTGAGTGGTTAGAGCCAACTAACTTGTGGTATATAGATAATGAAGGTCAAACTAATTTTCACACAAGTAAACTATATTTATTACATCGAAAAGAGAATGAGGACACTATAAAAGAACTAAATGAAGGAATTGGATCATGCATAAGAATGTGGAAGACACCATCAATGATGAGGCTTACCTAATTGTCATAGAGTAATGGAATAATAAGGTACAGTATTGAAAAAGTGTTCTTAATGTTGATTTTTCATAACATCGGATGTGCTCTAGCCATGAAATTTGGTGGAGAGTCTAAGGCACATGAGATCTCCAAGACCCATAAATCATTTGGACAAATTCCACCCGGATGAAGAGATATTAAAATAATTATTATTTTTAATGGGTTCCTAAGTTTAAGCTTAGGGAAATAAAAATATTAATGTGTATTAATATAAAATGGGTGAGAAAGTTCTAAGTGACAAGGATCAAATTAGATTTAATATTAGCCCTTGATTAGGGACATAATCTCAGTCATTGAATCGTCAACAGGAAAAGCATAAGAGGAGGCTTGAGGGTCAGTTAGGGATACACCAAGATAGATCAAGAATTCGATTTTCTATGGTTGGGTTTGCTGAGGAAATTGAGTTAGAGATCAGATATAGTGAGGGGCAGTTCAACAAGGAATTTTGATCCAGAGCTGAAGAATACATAGCATAGAGGCAGAAAAGTGTCAGGAGAGACAACACAGTCCAAGGAGGGTTAATGCTGAGTCCGTAGGAGCCAGCGAAGAGGATGCAGAGGGTTGTAGGGGCTAACACAGAAGTCGTAGAGGCTAACACAGAGGAAACAAAGGGCTTGATAGGCACCACTAGGAGATTCTGTGGGGAAAACTGGGAGTTGATCAACAAATCTTGAGCCGGGAGAGGGTGGCGCAGTTCTAGAGAGGGTGACGAGTTCCAAAGCAATGCTTGGAGTAGATTTCATTGTCGAGCACAAGAAACAGTCAGAGTCACTGTAGGGTTGATCATTCGGTTGCTGTTTTTTCAAAATATCTGTCTCGGGATAGAGGTAATACTTCCAAGGACATTCTTTGTTGGGTGAGCACACACTAAAAGGGTGGAGTGAGGTCTTGGACCCTGATCACACACTAAGAAGGGTGGAGTGATGTCCTTTTATAATGTAGACCTGATCACCAACCAAGAAGGGGTTGAGTGAGGCCTTACTCTAGAGGACTCGCTGGGAAGGGTGGGTTAGTGCTTGCTAGTTGAGGGTCTCAACATTCTTTACCTAGGTAGAGGTAAAGGAATTTGAGGACCAATAACTCTAGAAGAGTGAGTCTTGATATTCTAATGACATTGACACTAGCAGATGTTGATGATAGATGATTATCTTGGTAATAATGGATAACCTTTTGTTATGTGGAAAATTCACTTATGCGGAAAAAAATGAACTCCCTAGATCTAGTGGTCTGACCTAGAACAACAAAGAGAAAAAAGATCTATGTTTTCCTTAGAGAGATTAGAATGTGGAAAAGAGACCTACCTGGAATTTGTAGTAAGTCACCTTCTTCTCCTTGCTTATAAGCTCCAAATCTAGCTCCAAGTGCTATAAATGAAACCTACAACAATGATTAAAACAAGAAAGAGAACTACAATATCCACAGTGTATAATCCAATGTCTCTAATAATTGAGGCAACATGGAATTGAAATACAAAGGCATCAACATGACACAAGTATAGTAAAACAAAGTGTTTTTTGTATTAATAAATACAAAAAAGAAAACCTTGCAACAAATCAAACCTTCGCACTCAACCCTAATGCATAATTGGATGATGATTCCTTATGCTCATAACAGTAGTAAGAGGGCACTAGTAATCTCCAAAATCCAACCCTCACTCTATGGGAGGCAATAAAGTTATAGGGTGAAAGTGGTAGTTTAGGATTTACCAATCTAGATGTGAGATCCACATATGAGGGAATATAATATATAGGGATAAGATATAAGACAACTAGAGTAGGTTCAAATAGGAATTTGGGATATTTATCCATGGTAAATGGTTAAAACCATCTTAGAAGCTTCTTGAAGGAGAAAAGATTCAAAAATATTTTTTAATTTTCTCAAAACTCTAGAGCCATCACTCTTGCAAAGTAGAGCAACCTACTCTGATTAGTGCAATTGCTTAGTTATGCAACTTGAAACCATTGTAGGTGGATAGGCATGCAGGGTGCACTAGGGTTAAAAATAATGTTTTTGAGTTAATTGACCCAAAAACTCAGATGTTTTGGAAAGGTGATGCTTAGAGATTTGCAAAGGGATAGTGACAAAGTGTTCAAGGATGTTATTATCTGTTTTTCAATATTTTTGAGTGGATCTGACAAGTAGACCTGTAACATATTTCCCCCTAAAGTACAATGTCAGAAGTAGTGGTTGAGGAATGAAGTGCTTTACTTTGTGATAAGTCTGGATCAAGAACAAATTGGTCAAGATCGTCATTTGCTACAACACATATTATCATTATCATATCATTATTGAGGGAGGCATACCCATGCTCAGCATATAAGCCAATAATACATGTACAAAGGTTAAGAAGTCTCATCCACTGATGATAGAATGTTGAACAATACTTGGATGAATGTCTGAATGAGCATAGCTATCATAATTTGTAATCTTGTATGAATCCTGAAATCACACTCTGGATGGATGGAACTAGATTTAGGGTCTTCTACCCTGTCACTCAATAGTATGAGTCTAACCATACGAATAAATCAGTTAGAGTCAAACATGTTAAACATAATCTAATTACTAGCCAATGATGAACGTCACCAACAAATGTGAGAGAAACAATTGATAATGATAATGGCTCTCAAGGTACTATAGTATAATCAATGTGGTTTGAATGAACGAACTAAATTCGAACACCACATAGATTCTTCTAGTCGAAGGTCAATGATGAGGACCTATTGCTAAGAGCGAGGAAACTTTCCATTGATGTCTGCAAGCTCCAAGTTACTGAAGGAAGATCCTAAGTTAAATTATTGGATAATGAATTAATATCAATAGGAATCGACCCATTGCAAGAGGGCCTTGATGCATTCCTCATCAATGACATGAAATAGGTATCAATATTTGAGAAAGAATGATGTTGATGCAGAGTTGGTTAAGGATCAAAGTGCATGAATCAATTCTTAAGAGAATTGTAGTAGATGTCAATTGAAGTAGTTCTCTTGAATATATTGATGACACTTTATGGAGTTGGCAACATTGACTCAAAAACGATTGTGGAAGCTTTTGATATGGTGTTAGTAACCAAAGAGGAAAGCATATTTCCCAACCCAATAGTCACGGAGATGAAGTGAAAGAGTGTCATGTTCAAGAGAGACTTGCATCCATTAATAGGTTAAGTACCTTGTTTCCCAATTTCCCCAACTATTTCTGGTTAGTAGCTCTTTAATTTTGACAAGCTTGAGGAGGATAATAGATGCTTGATCTATAAGTTCATCCTTTGGATGAATCCTTCTAAGTATATGTAATGAACCCTCAGAAGGAGTGGTTCAGTGTCATCATGTTTAACGAGTCCAACATTGTTTGAGGAATTTACGAGTCCAACAAATGTATAACTGAATTCTTTTTCATGTTTAGAGAGTTTGAAAAAGACGTAAAAATGAAAACTCCAAAGTTTCATTTTCATAAATTTAGCCTATTGAATCTAAAAAGGCAAAAAATGATATTAAGGAGAACCTTTTAATCATGTTCGACTAAAGTATTCATTTTTCATAAATAGTCTATCCTAGTCCAAAAAACAGTTAAACTTATACTGGGTAGATATATTTTCATTTACTTTAACAAGTTCGAAATACAAGTGCTCAAAGACATTTCATGTTTCAGGAGTCTCAAAAGAGTTGAAAGAGGACTCCATAGGGTTCCTTTTTTGTAAGTTTATCGAGCCCAAAAAAGTGATAAAAGTGTGCTCCTTCATCAAAATGACATGTATTCAACTTATATTTTATATCTGATCCTTCAATTAGACTTTAACCTGGTCAAAACATCACAACAATATTAAACATGTATGTTATATGGTAAAATTAGGTCAAAATTATTAAAATATAAAAAATTAATAATAAAATTGACTATTAATAGGAAAAAGTAAGAAGAAAATTACCATTTTCATTTTACCTCTTGTGATTGATCTATCAATACATTTTACCCTCAAACTTCAGCAAGTGATTTCAACCAATCCAGTGGACCATTTTCAATGTCGTCAATTTCAGGTAGGAGATCTATCCTTTTTATCCTTTTTCACAGTTTCCATTTTTCATTCCATGTAATTTTTTGAGAGTTATTAGCATTTTAGGGCATACATTTTCACCCTAGGTGCATCGTACCCTATTTGTATCAAAAGGTGCATTGGGTATGCCTGATCCACACTAGGAAGCATGAACCAATGCATTTGCCAAAGGAAGAGTGCGTTGGGTCGCTTTGTCCCTTGAAAGGAAGGAGTGATGGGTGCAATATAAAAAATTTAAGATTTTTGAGCTATATTTCTCTAAAATTTTTGCACAAGATTGATTCCAAGTGTTTTTCTTGTGATTTTATAGATATTAACTAGAGAAAAAATGGTTCTAAGATGGAGAGAAAGAGAACATGAGTCTCAAGATTTGGATGTTGCCAATGACCCGACAACAATGCAAGCGTTAAGGAATTGTGCACTTAAGTTTTTCTAGATTCTAGGCATGGGAGCTCAACTTGAGTTACTAGAACATTTGGTCATGGCATGGGATATTCATGAACAGTGCTTCAGGATCAAAGCACATACTCTCATGATAAATGTAGAAGATATCTATTTTCTAAAAGGGTTTTCTCAGAGAGGAGCTCCTATATCATTATCTGGCATGAGCAGGGGTAGTGAAACTATCAAGGACTACATAGTTGTGTAATGTATACACCATTCTCAACGAACAAAGGACAGAAATATAGATATTAAGGATGTGATTTGACCACCTCTCACAATGATCCTTTTCATCATCTTTTGGTTGGTTGGTAATGTCTCTTTGGATTTGGCTACTAAGTCCCAAATGCAATATGCATTGGAATGCATAGAACGCACTATGTTTAACTAGAGTGAGGGGGTGTTGGAAAATTTGAAGGAACAACTCAATAGAGAAAGGGATGGGCGATTGAAGAACTTTGGATATGGTTCTATTCCAATATCATTTTCTCTGGTGAGGATACCACTACTTCGTCCTTAGTGCATTTCGCTCGAGCTTCCAAGTCCTAAAGTTCCACGGATGAGGCAATGCGTAGATCTCATGTCTCATCAAGGGGTTACATCTGCAATTATTTTCACTCCTATTTTATTTCTATGGTTGTAGTTTTAACTTATCATGATCAAGGATTATCCATATGCCAGAGCTAATTTCCAAGGAGACCCAAAGATCGTTTTACCTGAAGGTGAGAAATGGGGTGATATAGGTAAAACAATGTCAATTTGAATGTTTTTTTTTTGTTTTGAGATTTTACAATTTGTTTTTTTTTATGTATTAGACACTAATTATTATATTTCAGATGTTGATATTATACCAGTATGACTAGTAGGCTCCTTATATCTTTAGTAATGAGGAGACTTGCAATTTGCAGCTATTGGTGTTGGTGTAGGGGCAGAGGAGGAGATGCAGGATCTCAACATAACTGATACTTTTTTTGAGTTTGAGTGTCATGTTAAGGGTTTGACCCATAGTGTGCCAGAAACTAGGGTCAATGATATCCCTATGCATTTGTAGTGATACATTATTGGTGTTCTAGATCACATCAGTCAGTTGTTGTGCAAGGTCGTCTACATGATTGTGTGTTATTGCAATCATCATCGAAACTAGTCTACTAGGAGGCCTTAGAGCCATATTTTGTCTTCATGTATTTTGATATTATAGGTTTTGTGTCCATATGTGTCTTGGACACAGTTTTTGTAAAACCAAACTCTATATATAGTTATCTATCGATGTTCCCAATTTTCTCTATTTTCTTGTTCAATGTGCAATATTTTATTGAAATATTTATATGTGTTGCAAATGTTTGTCTTAAATATAATTGGCTAATGCATCAGTTAATGTGTTTAGACTTCTGGAAATATGTTCATATTGAATGTAATCAAAATTTCATTCTAGAAGGCGAAACCATAAAAACATACATAACATGGTTGGACTTCATACTAAATAGACGTTGTTTATATGTAATACTATGAGTTGTGAATCAATTCTGACCATCTAATGGAAAATGCCATGTGAAATAGATTTAAAAAATAATTTGATCACTACGCTATACTCAGTGATATTATTAGTTTAATGACCAATACAAATCCCTTGTAAACTCTCTAACTCGCCATTTGGAGCATAAATAACCCATGTTGCAGAGGAAAGGTTCTCAGTAGTACAGCTAGCGTCATTAGCATAACCAACATATGGTTGAGGGAATAAAAACATCTGCAAATCAAATGTAGCTCAAGATTATCAAATATGATAGGAAACTTTGAAGGAAACACACT
The DNA here is from genome assembly GCA_000404065.3 of Pinus taeda. NCBI lineage: Eukaryota > Viridiplantae > Streptophyta > Pinopsida > Pinales > Pinaceae > Pinus > Pinus taeda. Next base: position 5,983 of record APFE030910144.1, on the reverse strand, counting down.
ACAAACACACTAACACACCTATACAATATGTACACATTGACTATGCAAAGGTAATATAGGCATAGTATTTTCTAAGGTACAACCCATTTCTGGCTTGAGCCAAAGGGATTCCATCAAAATCAATGAGCTCATAAGCCCCTTTCACAAGTACACATTTCATTATATACGAGCCTAGCCACATTGGTTTGAGCTTCTGAACCCCTAACTTATCTACTTCCTAATCATACAAAAGGTCTAGGTCACCTTCTGAAAAGGCACGAGGCTTAACATTTTTTTCATACTGTGCTTTGGTGTGTTTTTTTGGGCCTCATTGGCCATTGTGGCATTGCACCAGATTTCATTTAAGTGTGGTAGATGCAAAAAAACTCTTATTTTGTGGAAGTTGCAGGAAGAATCTTGATGGCAAGATTTAAAGATGGAATCTTACATTTGATGGAAAGGAGTATTTCTAGACCATACACACACTAAAAGGGTGTAAATCCAATTGTAGTTTGGAAAGATGTGTGGTATGCCAACAAAGTTGAAAAACAATGAGGTGCCAATTCATTTTATGAATCCCTTACAATATTGTTTTCAAAACCTTGTTAATGCCTTCTACTTTCCCATTGGCATGTGGGTAATAGGGATTTGAGCTATCATGTTGAAGGTCCAACTTGGTGGTAAGTTCAGACATCATGTGGTTTCAAAAAAGTTTTCCACGGCTTGTAATGATAGCCTGCAGCACACCAAATCTAGCAATGACATGATTGAAGATAAATAATGCAAATTTTTCATCGGTGTTGTTGTATGTAGGCATTGTTTCAGCCCATTTGGTAAAATTATCTACAGGTCATGCCCCCTACCCAAGTGATTACATAGAATAACAATTCTGGACTAAAGAATTTCAAACTTAATCCTCTTTAATAATACACTTGGCGAACTATATCCTTAAGCCAAAAATATATGCCCCTTAGGGTAATAATATGAAAATTTTTCCATAGTGTAAGTTAAAGCATATATCTAGGGTGTTTATTTTCAACAATAGAGATTCAACGACATGCATAAGAATGAACAAGAGGTTCAAAGATCATCCGACCTATAGGGAGGATTCCAAACTCATTAAATAGATTGAACAATCTTTAGAGTAAATGAAAGAATTTGTAAATGATTTGACTAGGTTTAGTATACATGTGAATTATCAAGTAAATAAAATGTAAGCCAAAGGTTTGTCAAATGGAATTATTGTTAAAGGAAATATTACGCGGCTATTTTCTTTTTAATATAAAAGGGGTTATACCTAAGAAAAAACCTCATTCAAAAGACCCTTAATTTCTACTTGTAACAAATGTTAAACCCATTAAAAATATGGTAATGGGTCACCCAAAATAGCAACCTTGAATAGGATGAAAACTCTGAAGTATAAGATAAGAAAATTATCACATAAGGGAAAGTGGATTTTATAGAGTATTTATAAACATATATGTGAAAAAAGAATAATGCTAAGATCGACCAATATTTATATAAAACCCTCACATATTAGGGTTTCAACCTGAGAATCCCTAATTCAAAGAAAATCAACCAAAGTATAAGAAAAAAACTGCAAGAAAAATGTTAAGGGATTTTCCCTTAAAGTAATTAAAAAAATTTACTTGCCAAAAGTAAAAACCTTCTTGAGACATGGCACCTTACTGACAACAAAAACCCTTCCCGGGGAGTGAAAACTTATCAAAAGAAGGTGAGAAGTGTTTTGTAGCTCTGTAAAAAAATTGCATATAAAGGAAAAGAGGGTTAAAATTGTTGAATATTAACAAAATAAAAGGCATAGTAATTTAGAAAAGTGAAGGGTGAAAATTACCTAGAAACATGGAGCAATCACAAATGCATTATGCTAGCCATCAAATTAATTTTTCCAAAGACCAAGACCCTGAAGAGTTTTAGTATCAAAATGGAGAAATATTTAACCTAAAAACCCAAGAAGGATAAATGAGCGGTTAGGTTAACATTTTGGGAGATATATCAGCAAAGAAGAATAGATACATAAAAAAATATAATTACAAACCCTCAAATGGCTCTCTCTCTCACCGGTTCGAACAAACAAAGCCGAAAAAAATTTCACCACAGTGAAACAAATATAGACTGGCAAAAGAAAATAATATGAATTGTCTGTAAACATTAATGGTGAAAGAATGGGATCTAGTCATGGAGCTTAGAAGGCTTTCTCTAAAAGAAAGTGAAAAACAAATGACCAAACAATTTGGTGAACAAGATGGTCCTTCGAACCAAAACAAAACCTTAAAGATTGAATACCATCGATTAAACCCAAAAATGATCATAGTCGTTGATTGAAGTTTCATATATTTCAATGTTGGGCCATGTGAATATAGGTGGATCCATCCTCGAGGCTTAACGAAATTATTCCTTGTTTACCAGGAAAACCACATAATAAGTCTTTATTTCCCCTAAAACATAGTGTTAGGCTTATTATATAGATTCTCATATATATATAATTGTAATTGTGGGAACAATCTTGAAGATGAATGTACCTTGGAATGAGTCTTCTTATTAGTTTTAATGAGGAATGTAAGGACTATATAAGCCTAATTAGATACACGTATAGTTATCATGAAGTTATGAATTATGGTGGATTAGAAGGATTTTGAGGGATTTTGAGGGAAAAGATAGTTTAACATATCAACAGTAAAATCATTGAATGAAAAGCATAATTAGAAAGTATATGGGAAATTATAAATGTAACAGAAATAGAGTAGAAAATATTGTGTTAAAAGTTAAGGTTTAAACTTGTACCCAAGTATTGTAAAATAATATTGGATAGAGATCAACACTGTGTCAAATATTAAAATATAAACAAGGGGATATCATGTGAGTACAATATCTAAATTAATTATAATTTTTTTAAGGTGGGTTTGGTGTGTATAGATAGGTATGTTACACTCTCATTTTACCAATGGAATGATTTTATTGGGTGGGACTCTTCTATTATAGCTTCCCTCCATCCAATCATGCTTCATGTCTTATAGAAGATGAAATACAAATTCAGTCAATTGGGTGCTTAGTGGCTAAATCTCACTAGTCACCTAGTATTTCTTCAATTTGTTCTCTCAACTCTTCTCCTTTATCAATTCTCAGATTTCTTAGCTCATATTTTCTTTTGAAAGTAGCAACAAAAGGGATATACATTTTTTTGTGGTAAGGAGGAAAATCTAACACCTAATGGTATCATCTTGTAAATTGGGTTGTATTTCATTCCCCAAAAATCCGTGGAGGACTATTGCGTCAAAGATCCTTCCCTCATGAATATGGAATTTGGTGCTAAGTTACTTTCAAGGATTCTTTCAAGAAATTATGATGAGTGGAAAAGGTCATTCATAAAAAACTATTTTGAAGAAGATTGCCTTCGCTACTTGGATCGAGTCCCATCAATGAAGGGAGACACTCAAATATATAAACTCTTATAGGTAGTACTCCTCCTAATACATGCTTGGCATCACTTGGGCTGCTAAATATGGTAATAAAATCAACCTTTGGGATGATAATATAATTAGAACCCCTGCCCCCTAAACTAACAATCCAAACTTCCTTCCACTAAGAGTACAGTTATCATACAATCGTAGAAATAATCTCTTTGACATTTCAAATTGGTCAAGAACTAGAGAATGGCTCGATTGGAACCTAGGAAACACCCCTAACCACCTCAAACCCAATATTGAAATTCTTCATTCAAATTTGAAAGGATTTGATCCTAGCCACATTTTAGATCAACACTACACAAGGTGGGGGAATATTGTTTATTGAGTTAACAAAGATATTCGAGTGCTATCCCAATGGAATCTCTCCATAATTAATCATATTTTCAAAGATACAAAATTGGATGGTTTTCTAAAGGTCAAAATTTTTACTGGACCTTCGCCTAGGAAAGGGTTCTTACCATAGAAAATATGAGCAGAAGGAGCATCCAAGAGCCTTCAGTTTGTGCATTTTGTCACCTCTTCTCTGAAACATCAACGAACCTTTTTTCAAATGTGATTTTTCAAAATCAGTATGGAAAAATTCCATCCATGGTCTTTCTTATCGAGTTCAATAGCCTACTATGTGAACCAATTCTTTGATTCTTGGCCCGAGCTCTACTTGAGTTCTTTCTTTTAAAATTCAATACCTAGGTGGGTATGGCTTACCCTTCAAAAATACTTTCATTGGAAAGTCTAGTTGGGATGAAATAGAGTGATTTTTATGATCTTCGAAGTCATTTAATAGAAGTAGCATTGAGAGCTAGGTCATTATTAGAAAAACATCTCACAACATCACAAATTTTTCTTTCTAACAAGAAATTGTTAGATCATCCAAAAAATGCTTGATTCAATGATTTCTTAACCCTTTTCCTATGGTCATAATCCTCCTTGGAGTTTTCACTTTTTGATAAATACTCTCAAATATGGTTAAAGAAGCAAGAAGTGTATGTACTCCATTAAAATGGAGCCTCAAAATGGAACCATGGGGTAATTTCAGCGATGGGGGATGGGATGTGGGTATTTCTATGCCTTAGAGGAAAATGCATACTTTATTTTCTTGGATTTTGGGTCTAGTCACTAGAAACCAAGTGAAATCACATTCACTGCTTCAAGGGTTGAACCTAGAAACCGCTAGTAAACATGACATTCTACGAGTCATTGGCGATTAAAAGAACTTGATTCGACACTTAATAACATGCCCTACCCCTCAAGATCCTAAGCTAATATTAATCTTTAGGAATATTCGATTGGGGTTTCCTCCTCTTGGTTGTGGACTTGCTTCATGTGCATAGGTACCTCAAGTCTAACACTAATTCTCTAGCCAATCTAACAATCTCATGTTCATAGGGCTCCATACATATTAACTCTCACATATACACGCATCCCATCCCATGATAAAATTGATTTCATGAGATGTCATATGATGGATGAAACAAGTGGAGAATTGGCATAATACCTACTCTCGATGGTTTCCATGGGTTGTAATATTAGCACACATGAATGCTTTAATAAATGGATTTGGTTGGTAGATCTCATTAGCTATGAAGGACAAGTTCCTAAGTTAGAAAATTCATATTAGCTCCATGAGAAGGACCACTTTTTTTATGATGATAGGGGCTTTTTCACATTTTTATCACCTATGGTAGTTTGGGGTGTCTATTGCCTCTCAAAACAACTCTATTTGGACATCTTTTTCTTCCTTTGATATTTCACTCTATTCCAGTTTTTCTCCAATAAATCCATGGCATACCATGCCTCAAAGTCTGGGAGGAATCTCCCTCTTGGTCTCTAATATGATCTTTGACGATTTCCATGGCTCCATTTGGCATCTACAAATTTAAATTGAGTAGCTAGCGACTGAGCTCACAATAACAATGGATATATTGATTCAACATCAACATCAATTCAAGGATGAATTGGATTGGATTAAGAATCAACTACAAGTGGTAAAGCTACATGATTCACGAATTTTTTCTCCTCACCTTCCTCCATTCATTTTGTCACTCCAAAGAATTCACAGATGGACCAAGTCCTTCCTTACTTGAATGCCTCGATACGAGGAGTAGGCTAAGATTATTTCTAGAGGGTTAGTGATGTTCCTTGTCCATGATAAAATAAATATTATATATACTATGTAATTTTTTTGGTGTCTATTATAGAATTTTTATTATTAGAAGCTTTTGGAATACATACATCTTAATTTATTTTTCACTAGAGGCTCTAGTTTTTGTCCAAATTACTATAGAACATACCAAAGCTATAGTTTTTTTAGATGTCAATTTATTGTGGGCTTTGACAACATATTTCAATTAATAAAATTCCACAATTATTTCTAAACTTGATCTTTTGTGATCCATAATGTTTAGAGAAATAGCTCTTCGCGATCAATCACATTTTTTTGTTTAGTAAAATGTGTTTGCGAGTTTCTAAGAATTTTAATGGTATCTCATGACTAAATTGCATATTACTTTATAATA
>APFE030910135.1:29824-92762 GCA_000404065.3 Pinus taeda | reverse complement strand
CTCGACCTCGGATGTTAGGAGAATCGGACTCCCACATTCGCGTCCCCAGGGTCTTCTTCACCAGTGATCCTGCGACGCAGTCTAGAGATCAGTCGGCGAGGCCGGGATCGGAGCTCCATACGCTCTTCCCGACCCGCCTCGTTTTTATTTCCTATCTTTCTTTCAGTATTTGTCCTTCTGAGGAGACCATTTGGTTCTCCTACTGGGCACGACCCCTTTTGTAACGAACAGTCCCTTTGACCTACTTTGTGGTCATTCGTTGGACATTAATAAAATTATCTTATCTTATCTTATCTTATCTTCCTCGAATTTGGTTACCAAATGCCCATTAAACCTTTGATTTTGTCTCAAAATTGCCCAAAAATCTGCATAAAGCACACATTAGACTTTTTGGCATAATGACTAACCCAATTCACTCTATTAGCATAAATATAATAAAAAACATGCAATAAACTAATGAGAATGGTGGATTAAGTCGAAATAAGAGGCAAAATGAGCCCATATAATTACCCATTTCTGGGGCTCATCACCTCCCACATCTCATATGTCGTTTCCTTCTCGGCAATGTGTAGTACTACATGGTCCTTGACCTCGTCAAGGATGATGCTCTTAGCCCTTGCCATTGCCTCCTTGTACTTGTCGTTATCATTGGGATCAACTAGGATAGCTATAACCTTCAAGGCGAAGTTCTTAACCCAATTTCTATCAAGTACGGATAAGATTTTGGCCTTCCAGATTGCAAAGTTTGACGCTCCATCCAGTCTATCCTAGTCTCTTACTCCATGTAGTGCCATGATGCTCTTCTACTTCCCTCCTAGAAGTTCTCTGTTTGACTCCTCTGAGTCTCTACTTCCCGTCTGGAAGTTCTCTTCTAGACTCCCTCTGAGTCCTAATTTCCCTCCTAGAAATCCTTTTGTCGTTGTCGAGATGCCCCTTACTCCGATCGTCTTGTGCAACTGCACCACTAATCCGGGTTTCCCAGCTAGAAACCCTCAGTAGCAACTCCCTCCTCTTGGCCTGGCTCTATCAGGGATTGTTCTAACTACAGTACCTCACCAGCTCCACTCTGCAATATTCCCACAACCTTCTAAACCCCAGCAACCTGAAGGTGAGAGCTCCTAGGCTCTGCGCAATCCCAGCATCAGCAACCCGACCTCCTCAGCGAACTGCGTCAACCTTCCCAGCTTCTGCGTGGCTTTGTGTGAGGCTCCCTTTGCCTTCCTTAGCCTCTACGCTGCCTCTTATCGGCTCACCCTTGATGACGCAGGCATTGTGTCACCCTTCCCTTGTTTTGGCTCTGCTAGAAATAGCTTCTGTCACCTCGGGACAGCTATTTCTGTTGCTATTGCTCCACTCGACTGATGTCCTCAGTCCTCCTGTGATCTGCAATCACGCTTTGATACCATGTTGAAGTTTCTAGGCTTACTTAGTTAGAAACCCTCCATGCACTTTATCAGATTTATTCCTACCTACTTGTTATTTTACTTAACAAGTTATTTACAATGTAAATATTGAAAATAAACACTAGTGCATGCTCAACATATTACAGATCAACAACTAAACAAAACATAAACAATCACACCATATAACACCATTATTTTTGGACCAATGTCCCTAGAAATCCCAATGTGGGAAAACTGGTGCAGCTATCTGAGGGTTTTCTTATTAAGCAATATTAGAGTACAGTTTGGGTGCCGAAACTGGCCTACCCAACAGAGAATTTCCTTGGCAGTGATACCTCTAAGTTTGAGACAAATCTCCTGGCTGAAACCTTGGATAATCCTTCTGGCAGCTCCTCAGCACCAATCTGCCCCAGAAATCCCAGCGTCAGCCTCTCTCTGGACTGTGTCAGCCCTTCTCTGCCCAGCGTTGGCCCTCTGTCACCCCGGATGGGTCTGCGCCAACCCTTTGGCCCTCTACGTCAGCAACACTGGCCTCTCTGAGGCTCTGCGCAGCTCCTAACTGCCTCTGCATGAGCCCTTGCTGGCTCTTCGTCACACTTCTCGGCTACTGTGTTGCTCTCCCGGCACTATCTCTACCTCTCTGTCTCTATGTACTCAATGCCCCTCAGCTGCAACTCCCGATCATTAATTCTATCTCTCTTAGAAAACCCCACTCTAGATAATAGAATGACTGATCACTCTAGTGTATTCTCCAAGTGACTCTCAAGCCTCCTCTTATACTTTTCCTATTGACATCTCAACGACCGAGATTAAGTCCCTAATCAACGGCTAAGATTAGATCTAGCTTGATCCATGTCTTTTGGACCACTCTAACACAGATTCATATTAATACACATTAATATTTTATTTTCCCTAAGTTTAGCCTTAGGGACTCCATTAAAAATATTAAGTATTTTAATATCTCCTGTTCTGTTTAGAATTTGCCCAAAACCCTTTCGGGGTATTGGAGATCTCATGTGCCCCAACATCTCCACCGAATTTTGTGGCTAGAGCACATCCGATGCTACCCCAAATCAACATTTTCAACACTCCCTCTTAACTAGGTAGGTATTTATAATGGTACTTTGGTCATTCTCAATCTGAAGAATTTCTCATAAGAAGAGTCGGATTGGTAACCCATCTGTTTAGCATTATATCAACCAGCATTGTCACATAGCAAGGCCTTGACTAACATCTCTATCTCTCCACGAGATCTGAGCACAATGTTGGCGAGACCGATGATGTATAGACACCCTCATCATTGTCTCTCTCGTAACATACCCCACCCGGGTTCTCAGGGTGTGTTCCACTAGGACTATTCTTATCTTGGATTCCCAGCCCTCAAAGAATATCGGTCCTCTACGACTACTCTTATCTTGGATTCCCTAACTCATCCTCAAAGAGTATCAAATGCCAAATGTTTACCCAATCCTCCATTCTATCTTTCCATGTGAATACAAGAATGATGTGTCTATCTCTCCCTCTTAATTAGGGAGGGCATATCTATTCCAATAAAAGAATGTACTCGTTCCTAGGGAAAGAATGTACCTAAGCTCCCTCTTGGCTTAGGAATTTTTGCTTCCAAGTTTTTACCAACTAAGAAACTTGTTTCTAGGCTCCCTCTTAATTAGAGACCTACAACAAGTCCTCAAGTGGAGATTGTTGACCACTATATGTCAACTACCCATAGCAGTACACCCCCTTTTTCGCAAAAGGGATAGCGCCTGATCAATGTGTTCCTGCTATCCAGCTATCATCATCAGCGTGAGGATCATCCCATAATGTAAACCCAGTCTGCATGTGTATAATGTAAATAATCTCAACAAATCCGTGCAGTGTATGTAATCACTTAGGTAAACCTAGTTTTCTGGTAACGATCTACATTCCGGGAGGTTTTTTGTCTCACCGATCCATTCTTGGATGGTCGGCAAAGTTTTCCTTCAGCCTTACCCCAAAGCCAGAATGGATTTTGTCACTAGAATCTTAGAGGAGTCCTAGTGTTCTAGATCGAGTCTTTGTAAAAGTGATTTGGGAATATTCCTAACTATTTGGTTAAGTTATTTTATTACAAATTGCTTGATCTGCTAGATTATATTTGTGTCGCAGAACTGGGTAGTCTGTGAGGGTCTTTTGCAAATGGGTTTTCCCCCTTGAGATGTAAAAATGTAAAAATCATGATGTAAAGTGTCTTGAGAGTTAGAAAAATAATTTATCCCCTCATAGGTCCTAGGTCCTAGGTAAATTTCAATTTTCCAGAGGTAAAATTCGTGGGTCCTTTAAAAAAATTAAATCTTAACAGGTCAGGGACTAAGGTTAATTGATTAATTTGCTAAATTTTATACCTTGGGTCCCTAGGGTTAAGTCAGTCAAAATTTTGAAGAAATTAATGCAAAATTTTAATTTTTGAATTTATTAAAATGCATTTAATTGAAAAATTCGAAATTTCCTCAATATTTAAAATTTTGACGAATGAAATTAAAAGAAATTTTGATCCTCATCAACAGTCAAGATTGCTTTGACAAAGATCATTCGAACTAACCGTTGGAGGATTTATCTTTAAATAGGAGGTCATTTTGTCAATCAGATTCATCTGATCTTTTGATTGTGTACTAAGCGAAAAGCTCTCTTGTAATCTTTTTATGAGCAATAAAGAAAGACTTTGGGGTTAATTTCTGCTAGTGTTACTCTTCATGGAAATGTTGTCAGATGTATTATTTTCGTGCATAATTTCTTTTTTTGCCATTAATAATAGTTTCTGAAAAAGCGATTTGAGTACAGGTATCTTGCTCAATCATTGGGATTTGAATGATAATTTAAGTTTTGAATATAATAGCAGGTAACTCTATTAGATTTGAATTTTATGATTGTTTTCTCGCTCTATGTTGATGGCTGAATTGAGTTTTGCAGGAAAATCCTTGACTATTAGATCATCGGGCGTTCACGGAAGTTCTCAGCTGAACCATCCAACTCCCGATCCGTGGATTCTGAAGAGCCCAGTTTGAATTTGATCCCGGACTTATCATAAGATATTTTTATGGGTGATGCATGAGGGTTTTGAGCTTAGTACCTCCTTTAAAAATTCAAAAAACTTAATTTTTTTGTGCTAAATCGTTAGATCTGGCTATTGAGAGCCTCAAATCATCAGATCTGGGAGCGAAGTCGGACTCACACTCCCTAGATCTGATAGATCTATCATTTATGTACATAAATCTGTAATTAATTTTAGTTTTTTGAGTTTGGTTTTCAGGGTTTTAGTGTTTTTTTGGTCATTGTGTATATCGTTTGGGTGTTTTTGTTGTATTGCAACTACAAATCTAAAGCTGAAAGTTGTGCAGAGTCCAGATCTAGGCCTTGGAGGGTAAGATCTAGGTTTCCGGTTTTCATCAACATCATTTTGGCAAGGACTATGTTCAGTTTTTGCAGTCCAAAGGTTTAAATTTAGTTTCAGATCTGGAAATTTGATGAGGGTTTCTTTAAGCAATCTGAAGCAGAAGGATTTAAAAGTTGTATTAATATTTTTGGAAAGTTTTGAGGGGTTTCTGGACCACCTGTCTACTGCTGCTTGGGGTTTTCAATTTTTGTTGCAGGAAAATTTCGAAATTTTTGGGAAACTGTATAAAACCCTCGCTGTTCTCGTTACCCATCATCTCTTTTTCTTGCCCTGTGGCTATCCCCTCCTCTCATCACTGCCAGAACAACCCTCTCCACGCAGCTCCATTTCTGCATTTCTATTCTTGTTGCTGCGTATCCATTTTTTGTTCAACGCCATTCGAGTTTCCTCCTCCATCGATTCTTTGTTGTTCTGCCATCCCTAACCTGTAGCAGAAAACCCCACCTACGGATCCCTCTCTTCATCTGTGTAGTTCATCTCCCTCACACCCATGTCCATCTACAAATCCGTTGCCCATTTCATCGAAAAACCTATCCTGCGGCTCCCTCATCCGCTATCTGCTCCCTCTCAACCTGCGTCAAACCCTTGCAAGCCTCTCCAACGCTGCTCCTTACCGCCGTCTTTCAAACCTACAGTCAGCAACTAGCAAACGTTCGTGATTTTTTTTATATTTCAATTTGTTTATATTTCACTTTGTATATTAAGTTAGGGTTAGTTTGTTTTTATTGTCATTGTGATATATGCGTTGGTTTAGTTTTAGCTAGAGTGTATTTTTTATTTTTTATTTCATTAAGATTCAAAAAAAAAATCAACTTTTTCTTAGTTTTCATTTCATTTTTATTTTATTAATTTTTTTTTGAAACACTTAAAAATTTAAAAATTTATAAAATTAAAAATCTAAAAATTTTCTAAAAATCCTAAGCATTAATTTTTTTTTTTTAAATCCCTAAACATTAAAAAATTTTTAAATCTAATAAAATATAAAATTTCAAAAGTCTAAAAACACCTAAAATATTTAAAATCCAAAAACATTTAAAAAATATAAAATTAAAAAAACTTTAAATCATAAATTTAAATTCGGTGACTAAGGATTTAAAATAAAATTCAGGGGTTTTTTTCGCTTAAACTCTAGAATTTTTAATGTGGCCTATGGCCCATTAAAAATTTTGATCTTTTTAACCCTTCGATTAAATTAAATTCCTAAGGAATAATTAAAAAAAAATTAACCTAAAGTTCCTTAGTGTCACTTGGTCATTAAATGCAATTTTATTATGATTTGCCTATGGTCAAAGTGCAATAAACTTTTTTAATCATATTTGGGTGTTGAAGAAAAAATTAATTCTAGATCTTGGTCATCAATGATAATCTGGAATATCTTGCATGATACAGTTTTGGGCATTTATTGATTATTCACGATTGCCATTATTCGTCACATATTGAAAATCATTCTAGACAACTTGTTTTATTTAGTTGATGGTTAATTCAAATATTAAAGGCACTGGTCTATAATTGTTTCTATCTTGTGGTCATGCCTTGTTTACGTTGGCGTTTAATCTATTCATCTGATTTAATCATTTAAATTCATCAAGTTGTTCATCATTAAAATCTCCTAGAGCTCGTGATCCACAGGCTTTCTCATCCATTTACCTTAGGGACTACCCCCCTTGACTTGCCTAGGAGAGAGTCTAAACGGAGTGAGTGAGTATTTAAGAGTGACAGCCCTTACTCTGAGCGTTGTCGCATTGCCTAGACACTTTGTGCGACAACAGAGATGATGGGACAACCAGCTACTTGAAGAACTCCTCACAATGTCATGAACTTCTTTTTGTTATCTAGGAGTCTTCATGTTTGGGACTTCTTCATAGGGCAAAGACCATCCATCACTTTCATCCACGAGTTAGTCATCATCGGAAAGTGATCCATCTGTTCATATCTGACCTTCTTCATGCCATGTCCATAAATATATTTCATCCTACCACATGGGCATAATAGATCTTCCCTCGACAGACCTGCATAAACCCATCCAGATATTTGTTCAAAAATAAGAAATGAACACTTAAATCAAAATTACCTTTGTGATGGTATTTTATCATGACATCTTCTATCAGCATCCTGCATACATATCAACACATCTCCCAAAGATATATATTGTCAAGGGTCTCTTTCTTTTTCAAACTCCATCAGAGTCTTCATATCTTTCATGGAGATATTCTAGTCAAATCTTCTTGGTCTTTTGGATGTTGATTTCCTTTTTCTATGGTTGCATATCCACGATCTCTTCCTTCCTTTCTTCACACATTTCATTCTCAGGAACTTCCAATCGGAGTTCCTCCAATTAATGCCAACTACCTCATACTTTATATGAGGACATATTATGTGATTTCGTCTAGTGAATGTGTGACCCATGCATTCATGTATTTCTTCGAGGGAGGAGATCCTTCCTTTTGATTATGATCTGAATATGGAGCATTGATCCATGTTACCTGCAACCATATGACATGAGTCTACAATATCGAATGTAAGCATACATACCTCATTTTTCCTTTGGGTCATCTAGACTTTCTGTAGCAGCTCCCTTGATTGAAAAAAAGTTTCAATCCCTTGCTCTGCTTCTTTTGTGTCATCATACCATCATCCCATGAATTCCACAAGTTGGATTTCTTTCAATGAAACACTTTCTTCCCCTCTTGATCGGTGAACCTTTCGATGAAGATTCCATCAAAGAATCTTGAGGATCTAAAGTATCCCCATCCAACAGATGTTTCCTTTTGACGGATGTATGATGAGACTTGTATTAGATGACCTTTTTCTTTCTTTTCATACAGTACTAATGAGGCTTCCAAGAGCTACCTTCTTCCATGGGTGACTGCCACAAATTCTAACCATCTTTCATGATTTTCTATGACGAAGTCACGAGTTCTTGCTTACAATGCTTCTATGATGCGTTGATGCATCCCATTATTTTTCTTAGTGAATCATGGTAGCCATATCTTACAACATAAGACTTAGGAATTATGAAAAGAACTTAGGTGAGGAAGAATATCTCAGTCATAGTAGAGTGTCTTACTTCCTCTTTCTTGGACTTCTCCTTTTCAACTTCCTCCATTTCTTCGGTGATATGGGCTTCTTCTCTTCCTCTTTTGTTATTGTCCTTTCTTATATTAGGATAATCTCTTTTGTGGTGCCCATATTCTTGACACCCATAGCATTGAATATTAGTCATGTCGTTCTTATTTTTCCGAGAACCAAACTTCCCAAATTTTCCCTTTCTTCTTGTCATGGTAGGATAAGCTTGATTTTGGTCACTTGCTCCCACATCAAATTTGGCCTTTAGTCTAGATTCTTCAATCTTGCACAAAGACCATAGATCCTGGAATGGAGTAGCTTCTTTCTTCCCATAAATACTTGAAGTAAATTTACCCCACTCCTCCAGTAGTGCATTTATTACAACTGTAGTCATTTCTCCATCAGACATGACTTCTCCCTGTTCTTGAAGTTGATCTCAAATCTCAGACATCCTCATAAAGTATGAGGTTATTCCATCTTCCTTTGACATCTTCAGCTTGTAGAGTTCTTGCCTTAATGAGATGACTTCTCCAACAATGCTTACAGAATACAACTCTACCTGTTTGTCATAGATTTCTTTTGAAGTTTCGAGTTTAGATACATATGAGATGAGGGGATCCTTGATGGGTTTTATGAGAATCCTTTGAGCCCTAACTTTCCCTTTCATATACTTTGCAAGAGCTTGAGCATCTTCCTTTCCTGGTTTAGTGATAGATCCTTTGACATGTTCCATACCCTCATTTTCAATGAGATTCAAATTCATCCTTTTCTTCCATGCAAGATAGTTTGAAGCCCCAACCAATTTGTCATTTTCCTTGCAAAAAGACATTTTGATAGATTCAGATGTGGACATAAATACACTTACTTGATAGGATGCTCCTTCTCCTTGTTTCTTCCTTGATGTTAATGATGATATAGAGAATAGAAAACTTCTCCCTGATAAAGGTAGTTTTCTTCAAGAATGATCCTTGACCCCACAAAAAGTGAGATCTCTTTGGATCCTTTGATGGTGATGTCTTGATGATGAAGATCAATGATGTCTTCAATGGTAGGAATCTTGCTTGAGAGAGAGTTTGCCTTCGAATCTTGAGGACAACGCCTTTTGATCTGGCTTCCTTTGGATGAATAGTCTTCAAGACACTTCAAAATGATTGAGAGCAGATCCCAGGAATGATCTTGATCTTGAAGTGCTTTTCTTGGATGAATAAACTTCAAGCTTACCTTGATTCATAGATCTCTTCAACTTAAGTAGATGTAGGGCTTTGGCCTTCTTGTCTTGATGATGATCCCAATACTTCTTTGTAGACTTCTTTGATCTAGGGTTATGATTCTTCCTTTGTAGATCTTGACTTCATGATGATCTTCGCTTTGATGCCTTCCTCGAGATTTGATCCTTAAGTGTCCCTTGATAAGATGCCCTTCCTTGATTTAGTCACCTTAGCTCTGATACCATGTTGAGAAATCTAGGGCATCAAGGTAAAGTGATTTCTCTTCTATTAGTAATTGCTTGTGAATGCTTTTTACTTCTTAGATTAGGATCTTCTTTTACTTATGTTAGTATAGTATTATTCTTCATCAAACAATTACCAATGCATGAACCATAAAGAGACAAGAGACACAAAATATAGGCTATAAGCCAGGGCCAAAATCTCTCGCACTTGAGAGGAAAACCCGAACAAATTCTTCTCCTTATAGAGATTCCAATTGACAAATACCAAGGTCCAAAACCAAAACTCTTGGGCCTTAACCTATTTGCCACTCCAAGACCAAGTCACGCACCTTCCTTGATGAAGTCTTCTTGAAACAAACTTGTTTCTCTTTCATCCTTCTATGGTCAACGCAAGTCAAATTGTCTGCACTTCTGCAATTTCAGTCTCATTCACAGATCTGCAACTTTTGGCTTATCTAATTCTCACGTGTGAGCTGTTTGGAGATATCTTCCTTCTTTGCTTGACTAGGAGACTCAATCTTTTGACCTTGGCTATGATATATGCTGATATAAAGATCCTTTTCTTGGCTCCTTTGCTGACTGAGAAAACCCTACTGCAGAACCCTTAACACATGCCACATGTTCGAGAAAAAGGTAACCAAAACAGTGCCAAAATAACTTGGATTCTCCTCCTCCTTGCATTGGACGAGAGGCTTCTATCTCTACTTTTCGCACCTTCTGATGTATTAGCCAACATGCCTTGGAGACAAGACCGACATGCCTTTTGGAAATTATCTTACTTTCATCTTGCGCTGACTTGAAGGAGAGGTTGTGTGCTTGTCTTGGAGGGATTTCATACTTATCTTAATGATTCATACAAAATTTAACATGCCCAAGAAGGGTCCTTCATACATGACATTGACTCAATTTGATTTTTATGACTAGATGACAAAACCTAAAGGCTCACAATGGGAGCCATTACCTAAAATAAAATTCCTTGCTCATGAATCCCATGAGACAAGCATTACAATAATAATTTTATTTTTCTTCATTTCATCAATTACATGTCATTATGAAGACCGAACCTAGTTACACTTTTCAACACAATGGAAATTCAGAATACCTCCTCTGCTCGCAAAGTCCAATATTGATCATCTATGTTCTCAATCTTTTCATTCAAGGGGAAAATCTGCATACAGATACAAATTATTGGCATTATCTAAGAATGTGAAGTGATAGCCAGAACAGTAGATTTCACCATAATGAATATAATAAACCAGAAATAGACCAAGACTCCTAGAATAACCACTAAACAGGTGACGTTACTGTAGATCTTACCTTCAAAATTTTGTGGTAGAAGACCTGAAGTAATCTAATATCCGCATTTGGACTTGAAAGCTCAACCTATTTTAACAAGTATAATAATGAATGACAAGCCTAGTCAGCAGCATACATTGGCAGACAACTCAAAAGATAGAATCAATATAGAAAGGCTTCCAATACTTTGCTTCACCAATGACAAGTAACAGTGTCTATTCATAAGTAACATCCAAAATAAAACATCGGCATTGTAAAAATTGGGATATATATATCATGTCACTGAACAAGCTCCCATGTATGTAAGCAAACAAAAGATTACAGTGCAGAAAGCACATTGATACAGAAAGTTATTTAATTTAATCCACAGAAATTGAAAATTGATTGTATACCAAACCAAATGAATGAACACAATTTTTTAGAAAGAATATCACATCTCCACATAATTTCAATGTTAAAAAATCAGATATTAAACTTGACATTGATATCATGTGTTGACCAGGTTCAAAATGAACATAAAAATAACAATTCAAAATGACTAAGCAAGCCTCAAAAATAGGCATCGTAACATTTACATGCACTACACATACATCTAAGAATGTACAAAAGCAATGAGGAATTAAAAAGAAAGAGGGAACGTAAACAACCCTTGTCTTGAGTTCATTGAAAACATCACCGACAGTACTCTGTTTTGGCAATCTAATGCTGTGCACAGATACCTGTTATAAAGCTAAAACATCAATCACATACCAAAAAATCGATGCTGCAAGTATAGAATTCTACATGCAGCTCCTACACTGCACACAATCAAACTAGTCCTGCTATTGTGTTCACCTCATCTTTTGTTGAATGATGGAAAGAAACCTTCAAAGTTTTTAGCTCTTGCAGCTCTGGAAGAGGGATATCGAGAATTTCATAATACAAGATGTCAGAAGTCTGTCCAAAACAACCATCCATAACTCAGTAAATTGATGAGCTTGCACATAGTATAGTTTCATTTCCAAAAATCTGAAAATATACCCACGAATTTACTTTTATTTTTAAATGAATACAAGTATGTGATATGTACCTGATTATAATGTATTAGCATATCACTTAAGTGGTCTACTCCTCTGAATCTGATGGATTGAGGATTTGGTTGCTGTGAGTAGCAATTATGTGCTGTGAGTCGGATTTTTGAGGGATTGTCCAAGTCAAGTTGCTGTGCAACTCTCTCGACAACATTGTCATAAGTGCAGAGTTTTGAGCTACAAAAGTTACAAACCATGAATATAAATAAGCCACCATTGTGCCTTAACTTCAAAGATATAAATTAAAATAATTCCCTCCCCGTATAGAATTACAAAGACCAAGGTTCCATTCACTTACAGTTCCAAACAAAAATCATCTTCCTTTGGCTTATCCAGGCGCCGAAAATGTACAATCTACATAGAAAATTCACCCCTAAAAATTTAATAATCTTCTCTATTCACCCCACTTGGTAATGGAAGAAAAATTTATAACTCAGTAACAAAAGATACAGACGCAACATAATTCATAATTCATATAGACAGAATTTGGAGAAAAGAGAAATAACTAACAAATCCTACAGAAAATTTACAAAGGAGAATTTAGTCATACATCATTAAAATGAAGGCGACTATTATTAGCCTTAGTCTCATTTTTATACAGATTATACAGATACAGATGCCAGGGAAAAATATTAGCTAACATATATTTTACATGTTATTCTTCTAACACCTAACATTTTTATTTCTTGCAGCAGAATGGTGCCTCTACATTGGGCACTTTCATAAAAGTTATAAAACAAAATAGCAATTCACACCAGGGATTTGTCTGTAGACTCTGTACAAGTCATACTAGGGATTTGTCTGCACATACTACCACTTGAGAAGATAAAAATTCATAAATTATTTGAAGTTAAAACAGTAAAACCCTATGCTTGCTATGGGATGTTGAAAAATGTGTAGTTAGGTTCGGTCTTCATATAGATGAAATGTACTTTTGATTCTTGTTAAGTGTAAAATGAAAGAAAGATTATTATTATTATTATTTGAGCATGGGTTTCATACTCAAAGTCTTTTATTTTATAGGTCAAGCACCCATTGAGTGCTTCTAGGGTTTGTCCTAAGTCAAGGAGTCAAAAGAGTCATTGTCATAAGTTGAAGACCCCATCCAGCACATTGTAACTTGTAAAGAAAATTATTTTGTCTTAAAAAGTGTCCAAATACACTCCAAGACCAAGTCAGCCTGGCAGCTGGCAAGTCCACCTAAAGGAAGAGCCACATCTATCCTTGAAGAAGCCTATAAATAGAAGAGGACTCGTACTACTTGAAGCACATTCACTCACCACTCATTCTTGCGAAGGAAGAAGAGGACGAAGAGGATCTTTCGCTTGGGCTATTTTCTCTCACATGTGCTAAGGAGAACTAGGGTTTCTGCAGCAGGACCTAGGGTTTCCATCTTCAAGTTCGATCTTGGAGAAAAGGAGACAAGTAGGTCAAGCGAAGGTCACCAAGGGTAATCCTCATGCTCTTGAAGTGAGAGAAAGTCAAGTGAGGGTCAAAGGAGGGATTAGAAGGCAGATTGAAGCTCACACGTGTGGCAGCAACAACTATTGGGGGGGCCGAAATGTCAAATCTGTAGTGGAGGCCGAAATTTCTGCAGCTGGAGGTTGAAGAAGTGCTACTAGAAGAGATTTGACTGGGTTTGACAGGATAAGGGTTAGCACATCATCCAGAGACGTTGGTCTTGGTCTTGGAGGGTTCTGAAGTCAGCGTTAAAGTATTGGAATTCGTCAATTGAAGAATCTATAAGGAAGAGAAGAGATTTGTGGGTTTTCCTCTCAAGTGGAGAGGTTTTGGCCCTGGCTTGTAGCCTATATTCTGTGTTCTTGTTCTTCTTGTTTTGGTAGCTGTTTGATGATTCACACATATAATAATAAGTAACAAAGCTAATAAGTAAAAGAACATCACAAGCAGTTATCAAGTAAAGAAAAATCTATATAATCATTGCCCTTTTGATTTCTCAACATGGGAGGCAGGTGCAAGGGGGGTCATTCTAGCTATGAAGGAAATCAAGAACTTACCTATGCTTGGGGTCTGGCTTATGTGTCTATCAATGAGCAGAAGCACTTTTGGTTTATCAAGTCATTGTGTTGATCAAGAAGGGGATAAAATGTCCTACTGTGTTAGGGGATTCGGGATTCCTCATTGTAGTATGTCATTTGCATGTAATACAACTCCAAAATGATGTTTACCTTGCTAGACTCGTTCTCAGGTACGCTATATCTATAATTCAAATGCAGACATATAGGTCAACTTGGGTGTCGAATTAGGAGTGATAAGAATAGATGGAGGGTTTGTCCATCTACCCCCTCTCATCATATTAATAATGATACCTCCTAAGTCATGACAATGCATCATAAACCCAATTGCCATCCCAAGCATGTGAGCAATCAGTGGGAATTGATGCCCCTGTGGAGGTGCGTTTTTCATTTTACCTCACATGCATCAGATATTATTAACGGTTGCAACATGGGGAGATTTCTTGACCATGGTTTTATTGTTCAGTTGTGATATTGGGGTTGATGAGTCTGGTTATTACCCTAGAACTGGAGCAATTGGATTCTGAACATGGCCATGGACTTTGCTCCACAGGACATTTTCATGTGGGATTGGTTGCAGAGTCTTTGTAAATGCTGGATGCCAATCTATGCAGAACACCTAGCCATGGCCAGTAATCACAGCGAGTATTGTCGTCGTGTTATTTGCACCTTATCTGATGTGAGGAGAGGTACAAAGGGTTGTGAGCACCAAATTCCAGAGGTTCAAAGAGATTTGTCAAATTCTTTTAAAAGGTGGTCATTGTGGCAGGATGATTGGGAGTAATGAGTTTTGGGTGGAGACTTGAGACTGGGACCATCATGTGAGTCTCTTCTCTTCAATTCTTAATGTTTAGAGAAAAGAAGGAATTTATAGTCGCTAGGAGAGGTATGACTTGTATGAGGAACTGGCAAAAAGATTAGGCTCCTTTCATCTCATCTTCAGTGTTGAGCATTTCCATGCAGTAATGTTCATCTCACTCCATTCAAGGCAAACTAAAACTATGGAGGAAACCTCTGAACATCTCACTCCATTCAAGGCAAACTGGAACTATGTTGTGGGAGAGGATATTGCAAGATCATCAGTGGATGTGGACAACATGCAACCTACCTAGCATGTCCAAGAGTCAGGTTCACCTTAATGGCCACCCCTCAAAGGTCAATTTTAATGTAGTTCTCTGCTTTATTATGTTTCATGAAGTAGTCTTTTTGCTATATCCGTATATATGGCAAAGCGCATGCTAAATATATAAGATAAGGGCTTCAGGGAAGTGGATAGCACAGTTATTGGATAGAAAATATGGTCTTCGTATCTACTTAAAGAAGAACTGAGTAGTTGTGGCCAGGCTTCTTATATGTGTATTATTGTGCTATCCAGTTCAGCCATGGACCCTTTATAATACAAATTTTAACCATTATTGTTTAAAAAAAAAACCAACCTATGTTTACAACCACCACAAAAATGCAAGTTCAATAATTATCATAAATTTATCTGGTAAAACCCCACAGAACAAATTTCAAGGAGCAAATAATGAAAATTTCATTCATCTAGCAAGCATCCAGCAGAATGACAAGTATTTCAGCATGAATAATCCTGCAAAAGATTTTCTAAACTTAAAGGGTGAAGTATGAGTAGAGAGCCTTCAGCAGCACACTGTTGTTCAGGTAGATAACAAGATGCCAAATTTGTTGATTTTTGTAGCATTGGGAGGTATTCTTGCATACCAAATTGGCCTCCTAAATCTGCCCAAGAAAATATTAAATATGAAAAATAAAAATTATTATTTCTGGCCTTCATGTAGGCCACAAAAGTCAAATTGGCCCACCTTGTGAATGGGTGTGACCCTTGGTCAAAACCCATCCAGTTTGACCACTATAAATAGCCATTTGACCTCCTCAATTCATCATCAAATCAATTCATATCTCAAGAGCTATTAGTCAGTTGTTTACACATGCAAAGGAGCAGAAGAAGTCTAAGGTTGTTAATTTTAGGTATGTTCTATGTTGATAGCAAATTTACTTCAATTATCCATATTAGCTCAATATCAATTCCAAATTGGCAATCACATTTAGCATGATAGTAAAATGCAGATAGAACAGAAATATAAATCATAGAAGACAAGCCAAGACAAGGGGACACAAGATGTGGCGTGAGCAAGGGACAAACACCAATGTGGGGAAACCCTTGATCAATTCTTCTTATATGTTCTTCAATAGTTCAGCAAAGAGAGAGATAGTACACATACATCAAAAGTAAACATTTTGACTTATCAAATAAGAGCATAGATCTTCTCAAAGAAGATGTCACATGAGGTAGCTGATCTGGACTCAGGTGAAGGCATGTTGACCCTCCAAGGTGATCCATCACCATGTTGCAACTCACTATGCTGCACCTTATCATCGCGCTGCACCTTATCATCGCGCTGCACCCGTCATTGTGCTGCACTCGTTCACTAAGTTGCTCTTATCACTGAGTTGCACCCAATCATGATTGTACTCATTGTTGTGCACTATGCTACACCATTCCATCACTCTTGTACCCATCACCAACAAGCTGCAGCAATGCATCGTGTTGCTACTATGTTTACATGCCCATCATGACCATGTTGCACCATTGTGCAGCATAGTACTGCATCCATGATGCCCACACTAGTGACTGTATTTATCATGTTGTACCCATCCAAGTATGCTAAACATACCATCAATACAACCATGCTGATACAACCAAGCTGCATCTTATTACATCATATGTTGCACCATACTACCCATTGTGCTGCACCTAAATATGTTGTCATATCAAACTTCAGTCCTCTATGCTGCTGGCTATGGCCTACGACAACTAGACAACCCAGCTATCTTTACCCAATGACTTCCTATCAACCTTATTGTTGCACAGCCTTACAGCGTCTAATGGCTGATAGGATCCTCTCCATGGACTGTGTTTAGGCAGTGTTTGGTCTTCTTTGACAATTAGGACTATAGCCTATTCTTCTCATTCTCTGTGGCTGGGTTAAGACTTGAGACTACAAATTAGGACAGCAGCTTAGGGCACATGAAAACCCTCCTCAAACTGCAACCTAGAACAACGTTAAGGTCTTCTTCTTGACTGCGTTTAGGGCAGCATTGTGACTGCGTTTAGAGCAGCATTCTAACTGCGTCTAGGGCAGCATTCTTGACTGCGTTTAGGGCAGCATTGTGACTGCGTTTAGGGCAGCATTGTGACTGCGTTTAGGGAAGCTTCTTGACTGCGTTTTAGGGCAGCATCTTGACTGTGTTTAGGGAAACTTCTTGATTGCGTTTAGGTCAGCTTCAATATAACCACATCCTAGATCCATGATAGTGTAGAGGGCAGCTTCAATGCACCTTCATCATGACAGTGTCCTAGAATTAGGTCATGTCTTCTCCACATGACTGCATCCAACATGACTACTCCTAGATCTAGGGCATGCGTAGAGCTAGGGCATCATCTTCTGGGAGCTGCGTAGTCCTTCTTCCCCATGGCAGCATCTAGGGCAACTCTTCTTAGGGCAGCGTTTCTCTTAGGATCTCTCCTCCCACCAAAACCCAAAGACAAGTGGAGAGCAAGAGATCACAAGAAGAGTGTGTACAAATGACTAGCAAGCCACCCCTTTTTAGACTAAAATGTTGAGCACATGTGGGGGCAATTTGGTTGTTGGCCGACCTTGACGAATTCTGCCATAACACAGATAAATTCATATCTCCATGAATACATGTCGGAATCAAGTGATCTTTAGATCAATCGGACACCTCTCGACGAAAGGAATCGAAGAAAAATATCAATTGCCATAAATAAGATGACCCACATGGAGTTTGGCCCTAGTTGCCAATTTTAACACTCCCTCTCAACTAGGGAGAACTCCATCTGCTAATCCATTTGCCAGACTGTACTATCTCTACCATTAGTGCCCTACACTGCTCTGCTCTGTTGAACTATGAAGAAGAAGAAGTGATCAAGAATGTATTATACCATACTCTACTGACCCAAAGTCAGTTCCATATAACAGAGAGTGTCTCATACCACTCTTACTGACCCGAAGTCAGTCCCAATGAAGAGAGTGTCATACCACTCTTACTGATCCGAAATCAGTTCCAAATAAAGAGAGTGTATCATACCACTCTTACTAAGCCGAAATCAGTTCCGAAAGAGAGTGAGTTATATCACTCTTACTGACCTGAAGTCAGTTCCAATTGATCCCAAATCAATATCATCCTAGCATAGGGAGTACGGTACTAACATGATGTGTCCATCAATACTACTATGGTCCCTATCCTCATTTCCCTACTCATTGGCTAGATGAGAGGTACTTCCCATGAGTCCTAGCCTGCATGGGTAGGATGTCTCAGCAGGAGAAGGATGAACCACTCATCCGGCCTACATGTCGCCAGGGGTATCCCTGGGGAAGGCTGAACCACTCACCCTATACACAACAAATCACTAAGGGAAGGCTAAACCACTCACCCTATGACTGTGTCTCGGCAGGAGAAGGATGACCCACTCATCCTGCCTACATAGCAGACCACTAGCGGAAGGCTAAACCACTCACCCTATGGTTGCTCATCGCTCCACGATGTACCCCTAAGCCCCCTGGAGCTCCCAGAGCTCAATGGCCATATCATACAGGACCCTTAAGAGAGAGTCTCTCCACAACTCCTAGTCATTCTCGGAAAGTCATGAATTTGACCTTTCCCAGGGGCTTCGACGAAATATCAGCGACCTGCACATTAGTCCGAATGCAATGGAGCCTTCTTTCTCCTCGATGTACCATATCCCAGATAAAGTGGTAGTTGATGTCTATATGCTTGGAGCGATGATAGAACACATGATTCCTTAACAATCGAATCCCCCTCTGGTTGCCATAGAAGATTGCGGCATTATCCAACTGTGAAAATTCTATCACTGCAGCAACTGATTTACTTTTCCTACTTATTTCATCATAAGTTATTCATGAAATTACTTCAACAAACATTAAAATAAATACTACTGCAGATATCACATCGTAATACGAAAACAAAATTATGCACACATTGACACAGTTATTTTGGATTAATGTCCCCGGAAAAACCCAATGTGGGAAAATCAGTGCAGCAAGGGAGGATTTTATTATTCAGCAATTTTCTTGTACAACAGGGTGCCAAATTGGCTTACCCACAGATAGACAAACTTCCAGCACTTTCTTAAACCCAACGTAGGCTCTACTAACCTCTACTACAGCCTGAAACCCTCTGCGTTAGCCCATTGAGGCTCTGCGTAACCTCTCTAGGCTTCTGCATCACTCCTGCAGACTCTGTGTGAATGACGCAGGCCTTTCTGGCTCTGCGTAGCTTCTGCTTCCTCTGGTTCTGCGTCTGCCTCTTCTGCGTTGATCTCCCGTCTCTCTGTTCTGTACTTGCTGCCTCCTAACTGCTCTCCAGACCACTAGTTCAATTTCTCAGCAAACCCCGCTCCAGAAATTGAACTGACTGGTCCCCCCTCAATGTGTTCTCCAAGTGCCCCTCAAGCCTCCTCTTATACTTTTTATGTTGACATCTCAAAGGCCGAGATTAAGTCCCTAATCAAAGGCTAAGATTAGATCTGGCTTGATCCATGTCTTTTGGACCATTCTAACACAGATTCATATTAATACACATTAATATTTTATTTTCCCTAACTTTAGACTTAGGGACTCCATTAAAAATATTAATTATTTTAATATCTCCTTATCTGTTTAGAATATGCCCAAACCCTTTCTGGGTATTGGAGATCTCATGTACCCCAACCTCTCCACCAAATTTAGTGGCTAGAGCACATCCGATGTTACCCCAAATCAACACTCCCTCTTAGCGAGGACTGTGCTTTAGCAATACTCCTCACTGTGTATTACTCTGATCATCCAGCATCGGTACCTGTGCTAATGCTAGGCCTCCCTACCCAACATCCTCTACATTGTTGCATCTTGTACTGCTACCCATGGTTCTGCCACTGCCACCGTTGCATTTGTACGACAACTCCCTCTCCATTTGTACTGCTGCTGGTGCTTTCTCCCAGCACTGCGTCCACATTGCACCTTCCTCTGCATCTGTGTTGTTGTTGGTCCTTTCTCCCAACACGGCATCCGCACTGCAACTCCCTCTGCATCTATGTTGTTGTTTGTCCTTTCTCCCAACACTACATCTGCACTGCAACTCCCTCTTCATTCGTGCTGCTAACACACTACTTGTGAAAGGGGTTCTTTACCATCCCCATTTTTTCCCTAAAGTAGTCAAATTTTGACTTTCCAAGGGCCTTGGTGAGGATATCTACCACTTGTTTCCCTGTAGGAGTGTAGCTCAACTATACAGCTCCACGTTGGACACAATCTCTAACACAGTGACATCGAATATCAATATGCTTTGACCTATCATGAAATACTGGATTCTCAAAGAGTTTGATGCAACTCTGATTATCACACATGATCCTGGTCACCTCCATATTTCTTCTGAATAGGTTTACCAACAGTTTTCTAAGCCATATGGCCTCACACGAAGCTATGCTTGCTGCCATATATTCTGCCTCAGACGAGCTCAGAGCCACGGACTTCTGTTTCCTACTGCACTAGGAAGTTATTCCTGATCCAATGTTGAAACAATACCCAGAAGTACTTTTCCGATCCACTGAACTTCCTGCCCAATCTACATCAGCAAATCCACTCAACCTGATATCCTTCCCCTTGTTGTACAAGAGCCCATAATCAACTGTTCCCTGTAAATACTTGAGAACGTGCTTGGCTGCTGCCTAGTGAGCCCTCTTTGGTTCCACCATGAACTGACTGAGGGTGTTGACAACGTAGCAAATATTTGGCCTGGTATTGACTAGATACATCAGGGACCATATAAGTTGTTGGTATAGCGTGGGATCGACATCCTTGTCTTCTGATGCATCAATCTTCTTCCAGTTGGTGATCATTGGTGTAGCCATAGGTCTACAGTCTCCCATCTCAAACCTTTTCAGAATTTCTGTAGCATAACTTCCTTGCCCAAGGAAGATTTCTCCTTTCTGCTGCCAAACTTCCAACCTTAGAAAATAGTGCATTCGTCCCAAATCCTTCATATCGAACTCCGTGGCTAGATTCTTCTTGTAGTCCTCAATGAGTCTGGATGATCCTGTCAGGAAGAGATCATCCACATATAATACTAAGATAAGTGGCTCACTCTTTACGACCAGATAGTAGAGATTCGGATCCGCGTCACTCTTGACAAACCCCATCTTCTACAAGTAGCCATCTATTCGACCATACCATGCTCTTGGTGCCTGCATCAGCCCATACAAGGCTTTCTTTAGTCTGCATACATGAGACTTCTTCTCATGAGTTTCAAAGCCCTCTAGTTGTTCAATGTATACTTCTTCTATTACCCCATTCAGAAATGTCGTCTTGACATCCATCTGATGGATCTCCCATCCTATCTGGGCTGCAAGAGATATCACGGTCCTAATAAATGTATACCTGGCTACCGGGGCGAAGGTTTCCTCATAGTCAATCCCTTCCTTTAGAGCATACCCCTTAGCCACAAACCTGGCCTTGTGTTTTTCAATACTGTCGTCCGTAGCATATTTGATCTTGTAGATCCATCTTGAACCTACCACAAATCTGTCTTGAGGCCTCCCAGACATTGTTTACCATTATGGAGTTATACTCCTCCACCATCGCATCTAGCCAGACCTGATGCTGAGCTACCTCCTTGAAGCTAGCAGGCTCTCCATCCTGAGCTACTAACACCTGATACCTGTCTGGCTGTTTTCACTCCCTTTTACTGTTCCTTGGCTCTTCGATGAAGTTCTCTGCATCACGCAAAATCTGACGAAGTTCCCTGCTGGTTCTTCCTTTGCCAACAGGTGCTTCTGTTTGCTCCTCTTCCTTATCCTAACAATCTTCCTGATCTGAGGAAGGATTCTTCACTTCCGTTGGTTGAAGAGGCATGACCAACAGATCTTCTTTCGACTGCTCCTTGGAAGGCATTTCGCGAGATCTTTTGAAAGCTCAGTCCTCCATGAACTTTACATCTCGTCATACTACTACCTTCCTGCTCCCTGGAAGATAGATCTTGTATGCCTTATCGTTTCTCGCTATATCCTACCAATACCCCTTTTCTGCAGTTTGATCCAGCTTCTTCCTCTTTTCTTCGGGTATGCAGCAATATGCCAAACTCCCAAATATCCTGAAATGACTGACTTCAAGTGTCTTCCTAGTGAAGACTTTCTCTGGAGTAATCTTGCCCAATGCCCGATGAGGAGTCTTATTCTGAACGTAGACAACTGTGTCGCAAGCTTCTGCCCACAGGAATTTTGGCATATCTTGATCATACAGCATGGCCCTAGCTGCTTCTACAATAGTCTTGTTTTTCCTTTCTGCCACCCCATTCGCTCCAGATTGTAGCGAGATGTCCACTCTCTTCTGATGCCCTCCTTAGCACAATAATCAGTGAATTCCTTATCGACATATTCTCCACCATTATCTGAGTGCAAGACTTTTATTTTCTTACCAGTTAGGTTCTCCACTAGAGCCTTGAACTCCTTGAATCGACAGAAAACCTCATCCTTGGTTTTCAAAAAATAGATCCAAGTTTTACTCGAGTGGTCATCAATTAAAGTAAGGAAATACTCAGCACCGCTGAGAGCTTTGACAGACATAGGTCTACAGATATCTGAGTGTATCAATCCTAGTACACTCTTGGCCCTCTAGTTTCTCCTAGGAAATGTCGCCTTGGCATACTTTCCTAGAGCGCATCCCCTGCATACATCATCTCGTTATGTACTCGGATACAGAACTCCTGTTATAGTGCTCCTGAAAATTCTCAGAGCTCCATGGTGCAAGTGACCCATCCTTCTGTGCCATAGTTCGTTCAAGTCTTTGTCCCCATGACTACCTATTAGTGCCATTAGTGATTCTAGTTGTAATCTGTGCAACCGATTACTTTTGATCTTGATCTGCACTTTCTTTTTCCAGCTCAGGTGTTTGACGTATACCTTTTCCTTGATGAAGTAGACATCATAGCCCTTACCTTGTAGTTGTGACATGGAAAGTAAGTTCATCCCCAATCCTGGCACATGCAGCACATTTGTGGCACGAAACCACTCTCCCGATTCTGTTTGAAAAACTATGGTACCCTTTCCTACTGGAGTACACTTTGCCTTGTTCCCCATGGTGATCTGAAAGTTCATCTTCTCTTCTCGATATTCTGAGAAACACTCCCTAATTCCCGTCATATGCCACAAGGCTCCATTGTCTATATACCATACTTCTGATGATGCAGCACTAGTCATGCACGCCACTTCTTCTTCCAACCTGGAAGCCAACATAGAGAAATCAAAATCTCTCTCTCTCTTGTGCAATCTTCTAAAAATCTGTGTGAGTCCCCTGAGGTGGATGCCTCTGCATCATGGTCTCGACCCATAAATGATTTTCCCTTTCTGTCTCTGATTACTTGCTCTGATACCATGTGAAAATTCTATCACTGCAGCGACTGATTTACTTTTCCTACTTATTTCATCATAAGTTATTCATGAAATTACTTCAACAAACATTAAAATAAATACTGCTGCAAATATCACATCGTAATACAGAAACAAAATTATGCATACATTGACAAATTTATTTTGGACTAATGTCCCCGGAAAAACTCAATGTGGGAAAATCGGTGCAGCAAGGGAGGATTTTATTCTTCAGCAATTTTCTTGTACAACGGGGTGCCAAACTGGCTTACCCACAGATAGACAAACTTCCAACACTTTCCTAAACCTAGCGTAGGCCCTACTAACCTCTGCTACAGCCTAAAACCCTCTGCGTCAGCGTGAAACCCTCTATGTCAGCCTACTGAGGCTCTGTGCAACCTCTCTAGGCTTCTGTGACACTCCTGCAAACTCTGCATGGATGACACAAGCCCTTCTGGCTCTGCGCAGTCTCTACTGCCTCTATGTGGCTTCCTCTAGCTCTGCGTCTACCTCTATTGCGCTGATCTCCTGTCTCTCCACTCTATACTTGCTGCCTCCTGACTGCTCTCCAGACCACTGGTTCAATTTCTCAACAAACCCTGCTCCAGAAATTGAACTGACTGGTCTCCCTCAGTGTGTTCTCCAAGTGCCCCTCAAGCCTCCTCTTATACTTTTTCTGTTGACACCTCAATGGCCGAGATTAAGTCCCTAATCAATGGCTAAGATTAGATCTGGCTTGATCCATGTCTTTTGGACCATTCTAACACAGATTCATATTAATACACATTAATATTTTATTTTCCCTAAGTTTAGACATAGGACTCCACTGAAAATATTAATTAGTTTAATATCTCCTGATCTGTTTAGAATCTGCCCAAACCCTTTCTGGGTATTAGAGATCTCATGTGCCCCAACCTCTCCACCAAATTTCGTGGCTAGAGCACATCTGATGCTACCCCAAATCAACACCAACATGTGTCCAAATAGCTCACTGAAGAGCTTCCACAACCAGATAGCTTCACAGGAGGCCATACTCACTGCTATGTATCCGACCTCATTGGTGCTTAAAGCAACCGACTTCTACTTCCTAGTCATCCA
Organism: Pinus taeda; assembly: GCA_000404065.3. NCBI lineage: Eukaryota > Viridiplantae > Streptophyta > Pinopsida > Pinales > Pinaceae > Pinus > Pinus taeda. Next base: position 68,450 of record APFE030910135.1, on the reverse strand, counting down.
GGATATCGAAGCAGAACCCAAAGAGAACCAACACCTAGAAGTGCTCTTACGATCCTCCACACTGCCTACCCAATCAACATCAGAATAATCGTGTAGCTTCACATTTCCAGCAATGTATCTCAATCCATGAGAGATTGTGCCCTAAAGATATTTCAAATGATTCTTGGCACCAATCCAGTGAGGCTCAACCATATATGAGCTCAACATGTTAACTGCAAAACATATATCCGAACGGGAGTTCACCAAGAACATCAATGCTATTATGAGTTGACGAAACTCAAAGGCATTTTTCAAATCAAGTCCGGCAGCACTACTGCATAACTTCTTAAACTTAAGCTCCATCGAGGTAGTCATGGGCTTGCAGTTCACCATTCCAAATCCGAAATCCAACTCCCTCTTACTTTTGCAAATGAGAGGGTCTGCACCTGTCAGAAAGAGGTCATCCTCATAAGGTGCCAGTATGAGAGGTCTATCATCCATAACTTCCAAGCAATGGTTTAGATCGGCTTCACTCCTAGTGAATCTCAGCTTCATCAGACAGCGATCAATCCTCTCATATCAAGCCCGGGGTCTAAGCTCCAAATCATATAGAGCTTTCTTCAACCTGCATACATGAGATTCCTGATCATGAATCTCAAACCCCTCGAGTTGTTCCAAACCTGTGAACTTGCTACATGAGGGGAATGGTCCCCTTGTAAGATTTTCCTTCGGTACATCTCGGACATGTACCCTCATGCTCTTCTTGAATTTAGGCATCCCTGTTACCATCTGACTTACAACAGGTAGGGCCCCATAATAAGTAGACCTTCGGTGCTATAGAAGAGATGTGTCAACTGACATGGTCCCCAATGGACTTCCTGCAACTTGATACAAATTGTCAACCTTGAACCCAAGAATAAAAGCATCTTTGAAAATACCATTTTCAAACACGTACCTTTCCATCAATAAATGCCACCTTGAAACCTTTGAATCTCATTGCTGAAATGGACACCAAGTTCTTCTTGAGATCAGGTACATAAAGAACTTCTTGTTACTGGATCGTGCTACCCTTATTTAATTGAAGGGTAGCATTCCCTACACCCTTTTCAGGATAGGTGGCATTGACTTCAAGTATAATCTCCACAATTGTTTCCTTCTCTATTAAATTAGAGAGAGCTTCCTTCTATCCAATGAAGTGCCTTGAAGCACTACTAGTACTATCAATAAGCCAGATTCCCAAAGAGTCTGGAGGAGAAGTAGTGGAGAGGGCCAATATAAGATAATACTTCTTTAGCTTATCAAAAATAACATTTGATTCTTCATACCTGGAGTTCCTTCATTTCTTTGAAGAGTTGTCCATTTCCTTGATAACGTGCATTACCTGTCATTCCTCCTATCATTGAAGATATCCCTGGAATGATTGTTATCATCATCAAGTGATCTGTCCCTACCATTCAGACACTCCTTCGCATAATGGCCGAACTTATTGCAAGCAAGGCATTTTCCTTTCCTTCCACCCTTAAATCCGGACTTCCCATTGAAGTGATCTTTAGCTAGGCCATCAGATGCTTCCGCTGCGCCACTCGGATAATATTCTTTGCTTTGACTTCACCATTAGTGAATTTGAAGTGGGATGAGGAACCCATTGAGCCTTTTGTCCTTTCCAACTGTCTTCAGTGATTGCTCTTTCACTCTTGCTTGGGCTTTGTCTTTACCTCAGCTTCGATACCATGTTAATTTTAGGTATGTTCTATGCTGATAGCAAATTTACTTCAATTTTCCATATTAGCTCAACATCAATTCTAGATTGGCAATCACATTTAGCATGATATTAAAATGCAGATAGAACATAAACATAGATCGCAAAAGACAAGCCAAGACAAGAGGACACAAGATGTGGTGCCATCCAAGGACAAACCCCAATGTGGGGAAACCCTTGATCAATTCTTCTTATATGTTCTTCAATAGTTCAGCACGGAGAGAGAGAGATATTACATATACATTAGAAGTCAACATTTTGACTTATCAAATAAGCGCAGAGATCTTCTCAAAGAAGATGTCACATGAGGTAGTTGATCTCGACTTAGGTGAAGGCATGTTGATCCTCCAAGGTGACTCCATCACCATGCTGCACCTTATCATCGTGTTGCACCCAACATCGTGCTGCACCCATTCACTGAGCTGCTCTTATCACTGAGTTGCACCCAATCACGACTATACCCATTGCAGTTCACTATGCTGCACCATTCCATCACTGTTGTACTTGTACCCATCGCCAACAAGCTGCGGCAATGCATCGTGCCGCTGCTATGTCTACATGCCCATCATCACCACGCTGTACCATTGTGCAGCATAGTACTGCATCCATGCTGCCCAAACCAATCACTGTATTTATCATGTTGTACCCATCCAAGTATGCTAAACATACTGTCAATACAAGCATGCTAATACAACCAAGTTGCATCTTATTACATCATGTGCTGCAACATACTGTCCATTGTGCTGCACCTAAATATGTTGTCATATCAAACTTCAGTCCTCTATGCTACTGGCTATGGCCTGCGGCCTAGCCCAGCAGCAAGACAACCCAGCTATCTTTACCCAATGACTTCCTATCAACCTTATTGCTGCACAGCCTTACAGCATCTAATGGTTGATAGGATCCTCTCCATGGATTGTGTTTAGGCAGTGTTTGGTCTTCTCTTTGACAGCTAGGACTGCGGCCTATTCTTCTCATTCTCTCTGGTTGGGTTAAGACATGAGACTGCAGATTAGGACAGCAGCTTAGGGCACATGAAAACCCTCCTCAAACTGTGGCCTAGAACAACGTTAAGGTCTTCTTCTCGACTGTGTTTAGGGCAGCATTGTGACTGCATTTAGGGCAGCAATATGACTGCGTCTAGGGCAGCATTCTTGACTGCATTTAGGGCAGCATTGTGACTGCGTTTAGGGAAGCTTCTTGACTCCGTTTAGGGACTGCGTTTTAGGGCAGCATCTTGACTGTGTTTAGGGCAGCTTCTTGACTGTGTTTAGGTCAGCTTCAGTACGACCACGTCCTAGATCCATGACAGCAAAGAGGGCAGCTTCAACGGAGCTTCATCATGACAGCGTCCTAGATCTAGGGCATGTCTTCTCCACATGACTGCATCCAACATGACTACTCCTAGATCTAGGGCATCATCTTTTAGGAGCTGCGTAGATCCTTCTTCCCCATGGCAGCATCTAGGGCAACTCTTCTTAGGGCAGCGTATCTCTTAAGATCTCTCCTCCCACCAAAACCCAAAGACAAGAGGATAGCAAGAGATCACAAGAAGAGTGTGTACAAATGACTAGCAAGCCACCTCTTTTTATACTAAAACGTTGAGCACATGTGGGGTCAATTTGGTTGTTGACCAACCTTGACAAATTCTCCCATAACACAAATAAATTCATATCTCCATGAATACATGTCGGAATCGGATGATCTTTAGATCAATCCTACACCTCTCGACGAGAGGAATCCAAGAAAAAAATCAGCTGTCATAAATAAGATGACCCACATGGAGTTTGGCCCTAGTTGCCAATTTTAACAAAGGTTGACCACCCAATTTTGGACTAAAGTTTGACTCATTGACTAGTGTTGACTTTGGCATTTTCTGGGCAGCTTTCACTTGGAATCTTGGACTGATTATTGGACCAAATATTCTGGGCATCTTTGACTGAACATTGACCAAATCAATGGGCAGAAATCTGGACGTTGACCAAACCTGTTTGATTAGTGTTGACCACAGGTCAACTATGCCAGTTTGACCAATTTTTTCTGAGGAAATTATAAGGCTGAAATTCAGCCTCTCTGACCACAGTTGATCAAATGCAGAAGAGGTCGAAATTCATCCTGTTGACCAAATTTGACTAAACAAAACAGAATTCAGATATTCTCTCATTTGACCAGCTCTGACTGGTATTAAATGCTTGTAACTTGGCACAGATTTCTAGACAATTTTATTGTAAACTTTGCTGAATATTGAATTCTCCTTAGAAGAAAAGTTGGCTGGGTTTTTCCCAGGGTTGGGTTTTCCCAGGGTAATCTTGTGTGTCTTGTGTCTAGCTGTCTTTTTATGATCCTACGGTTACTATTGCATTATAGTTGAGACTTTTTATGTATAACTGCTTAGTGACATAAGGCTACTTGAGAATATAAATCATTGTAGAATTGAGACTTCTGTGATTTGTCATAGTTATAAGGAGAGCTTCAGCGTAAATCACATAAGCAAGACTTTTGTCGACGCGTTTCGAACCAACTGAAGGTATGTTAATTTACTACTTACCTTCTAGAATTAGATTTGGAATACTGTATATAAGAATTGCAGAAGAATTTGAAGGATATCTACAACAAGGTAAGGTTAAGGAAAAAACTTCATTCAACAGTCAAAAGATAAGTAATCTATATCCTTCTATCTGGATTTTTATTTTATCTCCTTCTCTACCATTCCTTTGTTTTTGTATCTTTTACTCAATAATAATTGTTCTTCTATGATATCCTGAATAAGGTTTGCAGGAACATTGTTGATATGATCTGTAATGTCCCCATTTTTATTCTTCTTCATAATACAACCAGGGTGGATTTCCAGGGCAGGGGATGGCCAGGTCAGTGGAGCAGGTTTATGTCATCAAGGGTTCCGATGGAGTTTTGAGGAGTTTTATGGGGTCCGATGGCATTTGCTTGGCATATTCATCATTATGAGAAATTCCGCACATTTTGTTTTTGGTTCCATGACTTTCTGATAATTCCCATAAAACGAGGTTATTATTGGCGTAACCTAAGTAACCAAATTCGTTATATAAGGGCCACGTGTCCGAATCCGGCATGTCGGACACGATTCGTCCAAAAAACATGTCCTAAAAACAGGATTCGTCGAATCCTATTAGGATTCTTCGAATCCCAAGCATGTCTCGAAAATCACCAACGTGTCTCGATTTTTGACTGTGTGTCCTGATTTCTAGGACTCGTTTAGAGGAAAAGGGACTCCTGCGGGTTAGAAAAGGCTGCATTTGTTCATTACAGTCATGTTGTTTATCATTTGGCAAGCATTGTTTGAGCTGTTTGTGAGTGGAGAAGGGTTTTGAGCAAGGAGCTAAGGGAGTAGAGCATTCGGCAAGGAGATTCAAGCACCAGGTAAGTGCATTTCAGCTCCATTTTTTTGCATTTCTTATTCTATTACAGCAGTTTGTATATGATTTTTTGTTTACAAATTTGTGCATGTTTCGTTCATTTCTTTTACAGTATTCATGGCTCAATCAAAGGCAATAGTTAGGAGGCAAAGGAAGGGCAAGAATGTCTCCATTGGAGATGCCCCTCCTCACCCAATATCATCAGAGTCTGCTGCAAGTAATGATGAGGGAAGAGTACCAACTAAAGACAACACTGATAACTATCCATTATGGAAATATGTCACAAGAGAGGATGGGACAAACACCAAGGGAAAGAGAGGAGGCAATGTGCAATGGAGATGCAACTTTTGTCACATTTCTTTCAAAAGCAAATATTACCGTGTGAGAGCACATTTGTTGGCTTTACTGGGTTGTGGGATTGGAGCTTGTAAAGTTGTTTCTTTACAAAAGAGAAAAGAATTGGAAAAGGAGTCCATTGTTGGTATGGAAAATGTGGCTTCAAAATCAAGAAAACCCAAGAATGAAGACCCCCTTCCATTTTTGAGGAAAGCCAACTCCAAATTTCCATTTGAGAGTTCTACTTCCACTGGGGGACAAGCACTAAAAAGAAGAGCACTTGGTCCAATGGAAAAGATTTTCCAAAAAGAGAGACAGGAAGAGCTTGATCTCACCATTGCCTTCTTCTTGATCTCACCATATCATTTAATGTTGCACGCTCACCTCTATTTATTGAGATGTGCCAAGCTCTAACTCAAGGGGCTCCAGCAGGGTATGTGCCTCCTGGGTCAGAGAAGCCGAGAACCACATTGTTGACGAAGGCAAAAAAAGAGGCGCAAAAAATGCTTGAGCCTATTGTAGCATCATGGCCAACATCTGGGGTTAGCATTGTTTCCGATGGATGGACAGATCCAGCACAACACCCAATCATCAACATCATGGTATCTTCCTTGAGTGGTCCAGTTTTTGTGAAAGCAGTGGATACACTTGGAGAATACAAGGATGCATAATTTATTGGTGAGTTATTTATTAAAGTTATTGAAGATGTAGGTGTTGATTCTTGTGTGCAAATCATTACAGATAATGTACCTGTTTGTAAGGCTGCTGGCATGATTGTGGAAGCTAAATATCCACAAGTGTTTTGGACACCTTGCATTGTCCATTCATTGAACTTAGCACTGAAATCCATACTTCTAATGTGCTTTGGATTGGAAGCATTATTGAGGATGCAAGATATATCCGTAACTTTGTGCAAAATCATACAAATGCCCTCACTATCTACAAGGAGTACACCAATCTATCATTGTTGAAGATTGCTGATACACAGTTTGCCTCTTTATTCATGATATTGAAGAGGTTGAGGGAGGTCAAGACTGCTCTTGGGTCCATGGTTATTTCTGAGTTTTGGTCTTTTTGTAGAAAGACAGATCAGGTAGCCTCTAAAAGAGTGAAGAACACAGTGCTAGATGATGTTTGGTGGGAGAGGGTAGATCTAATTATTCGGATCATGGACCCTATCATTTCTTTGCTTCGATTTGCAGATACAGACAAACCCATCCTAGGAGAGGTTTATGAGGGATGGGATTCATGATGGAGTCTGCGAGGAGAATTATTCTACAGAGTGAGTACCTCGAGTATGAGACATCACCAGAGGCCTTCTGTGATACTATACAGAATATTCTTGTCAGCAGATGGGACAAGAATTGTACACCTTTACATTGTTTGGCTCACTCATTGAACCCCAAATACTACAGCCATGAGTGGCTGAATGGTGGACCTTCCCGCAAATTCCCTCCTCACATGGATGGTGAAATCTCACAGGAGAGGAAAGAGGCATTCGAGCAGATTTTTCAAGATACTGCATTGCTTGATGAGGTGGAGGATGCCTTTGCAGAGTTTTCCACTAGCAGTGGTCGATTTAGAGGTTATGATGTGATTAGAGACAGGGGGCTAAGAAGCCCTATTCTTGGTGGGCAAATCATGGGGCAACAAGCTCTCCTCTTAAGCAGTTAGCCATGAGGCTCCTCTCTCAGGTGACTTCATCCTCTTGTTGCGAGAGGAATTGGAGCACATATGGGAATTTGTATAGTGTGAAGAAGAGCAGGCTTGAGCAGTCCAAGGCAGAGACAATGGTGTATGTGCACACCAACCTTCGTCTTATTTACAAGCAGAGGGAAGAGTGGTTGAGGGGAAAGACAAAGATGTTGGATGTCTTTCCTAATGATATGGGTCTTGACACCAGTGTTGAGTTGGCATTGGCCAACATGGATCTCAATGATCTAGTGCTAGAGCCTATTAGATTTAATGACTTAGAGGGGTCATCCTCCACACTAGCAGATGCAGAGGCGACTATGGATACAGGGGAGGAGGAGGATGCAAAGGAGAGCAGTGGGGACCATGATGATGAGGACATTGATGTTGATTCTGATGCTAATGATGAGGATTGATGCCTTGAGGCTTGTATACCTGTAGTTGTTTTATATTTTCTATTTCTATTTGCCATTGGCATTGCACCAGCACTACCTATGTAACACATTTTGATTTGATGACTTAATGAGAAAACTACAGTTGTCAGTGTGTTTATCTTACTATCTTGTAGTTGTAAGTTGTCTTCCAGTTATGAATTATGAATCATGATTTATCATTTATGTGACCACTGCCATGTATTTGAATTTTGTATGTACTATGCATGCTATATATGAAGATCTATGTTTGAAATCAATAAATTTGTATCATTAATTAAAATTTGTGTAAGAAATATCTAATTTTTAATATATATATATATAATATATATATAAATAAAAATAATATATAGTGAATCGTATGTGTCCTGTTCCCGGGGGTCAACGTGTCTGAATCCGACCCTACGAATCCCGAATCCCCGTGTCAGGTGACTTAGGGCGTAACTTAATTAATTATGCTCAAGGTGGCATTCTAGGGAGATTAACTAATGGAACACCTCAGTGTAATAGCTCGTTGAAACTGGAACAAGAATATCCACATGATGGGATGCTGAGAAGAGACTTCCAATGGCCAAAGAGAGTATGGTGGGTGATTTACCATTTTCCTTAGTTAAAAATGACTTTAATTAGTCATTTAATTATAGGAAAAATAATTAATTAGGAGAAATCGGCCAAAAGTGACTTAGTAAAATAAAATAAAATAAAAGGGTCTCTTAAGATAAAGTCAATGGAGGAGCTTCTAGAATAATAATTAAATAATAAAATAAGATGCTTCTAGAGGCTTGGAGATCTATCCATGAGATCTATAAAAAAGGAGGAGAAGGTCATTTGGAGACATCTTGGATCGGATATTGTTTCTTGTATAAGAGGCTGAGAACCCAGTTCTCTATTCCAGTAGTAGCTCTAGGACGAAAACCCTCGGGTGATTCAGTGAGAGTGGGCGAGCACCCATCAATTCCCTTGATGAATCCATTTAGGATTCACAGGTTGCAGTTTATTGGTTTTCAATTTGTTTGGGAGGCCGATTGCAGCATTATTGTATATTTGTTTGAGGCCAACTTATGTTAGCGATATGGGTGTATCTGCATGTAAACCCCAGTTTATCTAATATAACAAAGCTGAGGTTGTTCCTGTTCATTATGTTATGGGATTGCAATACTTTTTCTGTTTAATTTTACATGGCAATCTTTTGTTTATGAATGAAATTTTTATCTCGACTTTTTCTGAGTAAAAAATTTGAGCTTGTTCCAAATTTTTCCCATTTGGGACATTACAGTGGTATCAGAGCATCGAACTTGGCTCAGCCTATGGGTCTAGGTTTTCAGTTTTAAGTATTCGAGGGTTTATTATGAAGTGCCAAAGTCATCCTTTGTTGCAAAATTTTTATTTATGTGCCAAGATTGTTGTTGCCAGTTATTTTTCAGTGAATTTGATGGATTGAAGAGGTGGAGCATTGTGATATTATTTTATCTTATTTGGAGCAGTGTGCTGAGCTGGGCGGAGTAGGAAACTTGCACTAAATTGGGGCTTTCTATATCTTTTGGAATCTACCCAAAAAAATTGTGGGTTTTTCTGGGTTTTATGAGAGGAGTTCGTGGTTAAAATTTCATAATTTTTCGAGTAGAATGCGGGCTATAAATCAATGTTCCTTCATCATTTCGTTTTATAAGTGAACTCGGTAATTCACACCATTTGGTGAGTCTGATCTTGGCTTGGATTTAAGCCAAACCATTTTTGGGTTTTTATGGTTTTGGTGTGAGGAGCCTTAGGTTAAATTTTCAGAATTTTTGGAATAGTATTGAGGGAAAAAAACACTAGTTCACCTTCAGCAGCAACAACATAATTTCTGGGCAATGTGAATTAATTATCTGGGTTATTTTTTTGGGCCTTTGCAACAGCAGTAAGAGGAGCTTGAAATTTTAAAATTTATTGGCTCATGGATGAGTCACTAAGGCAGCTCACAGCCCTTAGTGCTGACCCTATCGCCAGGAGAAATTTTATGAGAATATTTTTGGGAGGGTTCAGATTTGGGAATGATGAGGAACCAAAGCAGAAGTAGTCTCAAGAGCTCCCAAAGAAGAGCCGAAATCAAATGAGGAGAGAGCATATGTGCTTCACATGTCAAGGAGCATGGACACCAGATCACACATAAAACTGATAGAAAAGCAAAAACTAAAGAAGAGCAAGGAATGACAAAAAACTCAAGTCAACAAAGAAATGAAGGGCCCATGTTTGAGCAGGAGCTGCATGTAGAATGCTTTAACTTGCATGAAAACACCTTTGAGGAGCATGAAAACACCTTTGAGGAGCATGAACAATTGTGTGATAGCAACCTACCTATGCCTCTATGTTTGATGATTGTAGATGGTGAGCAACAATTTGATTCCATGCATAAAGAAAGCCCAGGAGAAGACACTCGGGAGGATTTGAAGAAATGATCCCAGCACATCAAAGCAAAATATAATGAATATCTTTTACATCATGGAGCTGCAAATTGTGTTATGTTAGGAGTAAATAATCATATGCAGAGAGTTTTAACATATTGATCAAATCACTAAACTACAAATTTAATTTTTTAAATTTGGAATCGAAAATAAACGAATTTAAAAAAAAAAAATGATTTCGATTTCTTATAATGTTGTAGTTTTAATGATTTGTGCAAATCCTGAGCAAGAGATTTTTATTTAATTTTGAAAATAAATCAATAAATTTTATAATCTTCCTGATCGCTCGAAACGCAGGAAGAGAGCATACTAACCTATTGATTTTTTATTTTTTTTTGTAGGCTCTTACTGTACTACTGAATTTATTCATGAAAAACGATGATGATTTTTTATTATTATTATTATTATTATTATCATTATTTTTATTATTACTAAAAGAAAACCATATGAGATCTCATTTTATTTTTCTAATCTATTATGCCTTAACTTGAAAGTGTTTTTTTTATTTCCTAGGTAAAAGAATGCTTCCAGTGAAGCCACTTACGGACTAAAAATTCGAAAATGCTCACATCAAGATTTAAAATTTTTACCGTATGATTTGCAAACATGTGAGTAACATGTTTTATTCTTCGAGTTGGCGCAAGGTTCTTTTGAAACCAGTCTTCAATATTGTCCTTGCTCTCCAAGAAGTACATGTTTAACATCTTCAAATTTCTCATCCGTAGATGAATTAGTAAGAAATGGGGGGTTTGATAAAAAAACTGAATTTAAAATCAAACTAAGTATGAAAAATCAAAAACCTCAACTTGAACACCTTTATGAAGATCCTGTTGTCACCAGGTTTCACAAGTTAGTCCATAAAAAGAAATGGCAATAAAAATAACTTCCTAAGTCTATCTCTAAATGATCCTCGCCGGCAACGGCACCAAAATGTTGGGTCTAAAATGCGGATGCAAATTAGAGTTTCATTTACTATCAATCTGGGTAAGTAAACTTCGAGAATCATCCAATATATATGGAATTAGAGATAAACTAAACTAAGCTAGGTGAAGAAATGCCAAAGCTCCCTTACAAGAGGTCTTTATTGGGATCTCCAACACCTATTTAGTCATTTAACAAAATGAAATCTAAAGACATTGTGACAAGTGTAAGAAATATTAAAGCTCCCTTACAGGAGACTGTTCATTAATATCTCAATCATATAAATTAGAAACTTAAACTAATGAAATCAAACATTAAATAACAAATCAAATTCATTGAAAGAAACATTAATACTTTCTTACGAAAGGTCATTCCTTAATATTTCAAACATATGAACCTAATGAAATTTACAAACAAACATAAAATGAAAGCTTACCAAAACAAAAGTGTACTTGCGAGACATTGGGGGCCCTTCCAAGGATTCACAAGCACATCAAAAGAGAAGTCAAATGTAGAAGAACAAAGCTCCATTTTATTTATCATCAATTGCAAATTGCAATTACAAGTTCTAAATCCCAAGAGGTTCTAAAATCTCCATTACAATGATTCCAAATTCTAACTTCTCATTACAACTTATAAGATCCTAAGGTTCTAAATTCTAACTTCTCAATCCTAAATTCTAAATTCCAAAGTTACAAATTAAGGAGATAACACTCCTATTTATACAAAAGTTTTGATAACAAATTCATAAATGTGGATCCACATATCTCTCAACCAATGGTGACACATAACCCTATCCTCCATGATCTTCTTCATGAGGTCCATGATCTCCTCAAATTCGAATTTGAACATAGAGTGCCACATAAGGGTGCCTTAGAAGCTTCCTTTGTACCTACACATGTCAACAAACTCATTCTAATTGTTAGGTATAAGTATATGGATATTATTTTCTAAAGTTTAACCACAAATTCACTTAAAAATACTAAGAATTAATAATGTTTTGGAAAACACAATGGTAACCCATTTAATGATGAAAGTGAAACTGATGTGGTGACATGCTGGTGGAATAGAGGTGAGAAAATGTGTGAATGGAGCGAAAGTGGATGTATTTTAAGGATAATTCTTAGGCCCAACAAGCATAATAGAGTGGAGACGCCCAGACATGTCAGAGACTACATGCCCCAGTTGGCAATGGGATACCAATCGACGGCTCTTTAGCACTCTTTCATGGCATCAGAAAAGTAAGATTAGCATTAGATTGAGTCAGGGGTTGGACTGTTGAGATGTGATGAGATAGTATGCGGTGGATGGAGCAACATTCATGGTTGGCGCTATAGGACAACAAAAGTTGTGGAGTATTGGTGCTCCTTCTTGGTGGCATTGGGATCTAGGAGGATTTGTTGATGACAGGATCAGTTGAAGATTGGTCTGGGATCCAGGCATTGAGGGGTCCATTCATGGTCGGTTGACACAGGAGCAGAGCGTCACCCATTGGTCCGTATGGGATCCTGGCATTGGGTCTCAACTGCGTTGGGCCACCAGATTGGTCCACAAATTCAGATTGCTTGAGGGCAAGCAATCTTGGGGCAGGAAGACTGTAATGTCCCCATTTTTATTCTTCTTCATAGTACAACTAGGGTGGATTTCTAGGGTAGGGGATGGCCAGGTCAGTGGAGCAGGTCTATGTCATTAGGGGTTCCGATGGAGTTTTGAGGAGTTTTCATGGGGTCCAATGGCATTCGCTTGACATATTCATCATTATGAGCAGTTTCGCACATCTTATTTTTGGTTCCATGACTTTTTGATAATTCCTGTAAAATGGGGTTATTATTGGCATAACTTGATTAATTATGCTCAAGGTGGCATTCTGGGGAGATTAATTGATGGAACAGCTCAGTGTAATAGCTCGTTGGAAATGGAACGAAAATATCTACAAGATGGGATGTTGAGAAGTGACTTCCAGTAGCCAAAGAGAGTATGATGGGTGATTTACCATTTTCCTTAGTTAAAAATGACTTTAATTAGTCATTTAATTAAGGTAAAATAATTAATTAGGAGAAATGGGCCAAAAGAGACTTAGTAAAATAAAATAAAATAAAGTGTCACTTAAGATAAAGTCAATTAAGATAAAGTCACTTGAGATGATTCTTCTTCATCTCATAGATGCCGAGAGTAATTGCTTCAATTTATATGATGAGAGCAAGCCTCGAGACAGAGCTTTCACCGAGCACTGAGATAGAGCTTTCATGAGATCGTATATCGAGATTCTGTGTTTCATTGTTTCGTATTACAGAGATCATGCATTGGATATGTCACAGAGATATTATCCCTTTCAGTATCTTATGAAGTTTCAGAGTGATCTGAAGATTTATGTTCGTTGATTATTCTAGTTGCATATATATATATATATAGTTCCTTGACCATATGTGCAAGTCGAAATGAGCCAGTGAACCTTTGCGTCCTTCTGTTGAGCCAACATGTCATCTTTATATACTTTGACTTGACTATCTTTCTCAGCATTTTTGCAGGCAGACTTTTTCTTTGGAGGATGGTGCTTGTCTTGGAGGGCTACTTGACACTAGGTTGACCCATGTACATTACATAAATGCTCAAGAAGAGCTCTTTAACACGATTTTGAATCTTTGACTCAATGTTGCACTAATCGCAATATTATCATATAATCGCAATAATTTCAAAGAAAAGATAAAATCGTGGGTACTAATCGGATTTTATTTTTTTGGTCCGATTTTTTTGAAAAAATCATGATTTTTTCGGTAATTATCGCGGGAGGCTCGGGCAGCGCGTGTTTAAAGGGAAAAACGATATTTTTTTTATTTCATTTGGATAGCAGAGGGTGTCGTGGGGTTTGGAGACTTGTGTTGGAGGCTTGGAGATTTTGCCATTTTGAAGCTAAATCAACTACCTAGAGGAGAAAATCGAAGAGTGAGCTAAGGAGGAGACAGATTATCTCCATAAAAACGGTATAGGCACCAATGTTTTTTGTTTTCGTTGTTTTATAGCTTTGTTTTTGTTTTTTTCAATGTTTTTGGTTGGGTTTGGAATGGGGTTTTTGACATTTGTCCAATGTATTGGTTTTTTAGTTTTTTTTTTTGTTGGGTTTGGAATGGGGTTTCTTAAATTGTATGTAATTTTTTTTTTTTACTTTTTGTACAATGTAAATAGTAAAATAGTAAATTGTAAGTTTGTAACTTGTAAATACTAAATTGTAATCCTTATTTTCCCATAGGTTCACCGAAACACCATTCAAGTTTTCAACTTCAAAGTTCAAAATCAAACATGCCAAAGAAATTGGACCCTTTCTGGGAATTTGGTGAACCTAATGCTCCACATGATAGACTAAACTTGACTTGCAAGTTGTGTGGGCACCATATGTCCAGGGGGTGTACAGATTGAAGTATTACCTTGCAAAAATCCCTAGATTTGATGTAGGGCCTTGCAAAAATACAAATCCTGAACTCATCCAAAGAGCCATGAAAGCATTGGAAACTTTAGACCACAATAGAGAGGCCAAAGAAGAAATGAAGAGGCAACTAAAAAAGTCAGTTGAACAAGCAAGTGCCACTGGTTTTGCTGCAGCATCAACCAATCCAGTAGCTGCCTCATCATTTTTTGTTCCTCGAACCACACCTGGTTCACAGCCATCTATCAGTTCAATGCTTAAAAAAAACTGAAAAAGAACAAGCTGACAAGTTGCTGGCAAAGTTTCTCCTTCGGAGTGATATTCCTTTCAGCATTGTAAGGAATAATCCATTTTTCCAACTTGCTCTTGATGCTATTGCAACTATTGGCCCAGGGTACAAAATCTCTTCTTATCATGACATGAGAGGTCAGATTCTTCAAAATGAAAAGCTTGACTGCAGCAAAAGATTGGAGGATTTTAGGGCATCATGGGCACAAACAGGATGCACTGTGATGTCAGATGGTTGGACTGACCAAAAGGGGAGAACCCTTATAAACTTCTTGGTTAGTTGTCCCAAGGGGACTATGTTATCAAATTTGTTGATGCATCTACACAAATCAAAGATGCAAGAACTTTATGTGATTTGCTAGATGTGTTTATTTTGGTGGGTGCAGAAAATGTTGTCCAAGTCATAACGGACAATGCTGCAAATTATGTTGCTGCTGGCAGGATGCTTATGGACAAGCATCCTACTTTATTTTGGACACCTTGTGCTGCACACTGTATTGATTTGATGTTGGAAGGCATAGGGAAAATTCACTCTGTCAAAGATATTGTTGAGTCATTCAAAAGCATTACAAAATTTATCTATAGCCATACATCTGTGCTTAGCTTGATGAGAAGATTCACCAACAACAAAAAGTTGGTGCGCCCCGCCATTACACGGTTTGCCACTAGTTTCATATCTCTTCAATCCCTCTTGAATTCTACGTGGGATGTGAAGAGAATGTTTCTTTCAGAGGAGTGGCATGCTTTGCCAATGAGCCGCAAACCAGAGGGAGAGGCCGTATGCAGACTAATTTCATACTAGGAAGACTTCTAGGCGGGAGTGCAGGAGGTGTGTGCCGTTACTGAACCTTTGGTAAAGGTTCTTCGGTTAGTTGATGGTGAGAAGCCCGCAATGGGCTATTTGTATGAGGCCATGGACAGGGCCAAAGAAGCCATTTGGGCCTACTATGATGATAAGGGAGATGAGGGGTTTCAGAGACAACTCCTCCTATGGGGAGTGATTGATCAGCGATGGAACAACACACTTCAAAGTCCCATTCATGCCGCTGGGATTTTCTTAAACCCCGCATTTTCTTATGCATGTGGGTTTGTATTTGATGCTGAGATCATGGATGAATTCTTATCCTGTGTCCAGAACATGGTGTGATCTCCAACAGAACGTACAAAGATCTCTAAAGAAATTGAGACATATAGGATGGCAGGTGGCACATTTGGCTTTGACATGGTTGTGACTGATAGGACGATTAAAATGCCAGGTATTTTTTAGTTTGTGACTTTGTTTCAAATTTCATTATCTTTTCAAATTCCATTTTTTTTCTTATGTTTATTTAAAATTTTATTTGTAATTTTGTTGTAGATGCATGGTGGAAAATGTATGGTGCTAGGGTACCCCTTTTGCAAAAGCTTGCCATTTGAATCCTCAGCCAAACATGTAGCTCCTCAGGATGTGAATGCAACTGGAGTGTATTTGAAAAAATACACAACAAGAAGCGCAATAGGTTAACACTTAAAAATTTAAAATATTGCAAATTTCCAAATAAATTTTTGAATTCATTAAACAATATATTTTTTTTAATTATTAATTATTATTTCATGATCTTTGTACAGGTTGGAGTCCCAGCAACTTAATGACATGGTCTACGTCTACTACAATCTTCGATTGTGGGTGAGGCAACTTGAGAAGACACCTGATATGGAGGCCATCTCATTGGATGGGATTGACACCACTGCTGCAAGGAGGGTTGAGGCCAAGAGGCCTCTCATGGAGTCTACTGATGATTGGTTAGTGCAGGATGTAGTGGAGGGGGAGGAGGAGGAGGTCGAGGAACAGGAGGAGGAGGTAACACCACTTGCCCGAGCTACCCCTGCCACCAGTAGAGGATGTGGTCTACCTCCTATAGCTCCTACTAGTTCTTCAGCTTCTAGAGCACATCAGACTCCAATGCCAACTCCACCAACACCAGCATCTACATCTAGAGGGAAAGGGAAAGCTATGGCATTTTCTCGCAAGAGGGACAGAGGAAATCAATAGTATTAGACTTTCATTATTTTGTTCATTTCATTGTATATGACATTATAACTCATGAGATACATTATTATATTTTTTTGTTGATATTTTGAGGTTGAGTTGGGACTCAAGAGTCAGGACTTACTATTCAGGACATGATTCACTGTTATGTGTGATTTTAGCACTAGAAATGATATTAAACATTTTATATATTAGTTCTTTTATCGTATTTATGTGTCAATGTATTTATTTTATGTTGTAGTGGTTTAGATATTAAAAAAATTGAAAAAAAATGAATATTTTTGTACCAAAAGATTTTTTCCCGATTATTATGATTTTTTCCGATTTTATTCCTCGCGTCGATATTATCCCGATAACAATTAGTGCAACATTTCTTTGACTTTCCTAGACCTATGGAATGAGCAAGAAACCATAATGTTCCTAAACAGGAAATTAAGTGATATACAAGCAAGCAAACAATCCAGTAATCAAAAAAAACGAAATTTACATCAAGCACCTATGAAAAGGCTGGAAATAGAGAAATGCTGAGCCATTTTATTAATTCTTCAAGGGCAAATACAATGACAAAATAGAATGGTGCACCTGGGCTTGTCTCAAAGGACAAGCGTGAAAAAACCTAGGCGAGCAAACGCTGAACTGAAGGCTACACCAACTGCTGCACCAAAACTGAATTGCGCCGCCCAGAAACTGCAATGTCTATTGAATTCGAAGGGTTGGAATCATTACTTCCTGTGCTCAGAAATAATGATATTTCATCTCCTTGCTCCTTGGCCTAATCCCAGTAAAACCCAGGAAGGGTTTGGTCTGGTTCAAACTTCTGAAATTCGACCCCCAAGGAGCCCAACCTCAACTGCGACTGCAAAACTCGGCCTGCTACAATGAGGTTGTAAAACCTCCTGGAAAATGCCCCAAATCACTAAGATGATCCCTCCTATGAATCTCCTTCCTTCCCAGCTGAGATTTCGGGTTGTAGCTCCTCCCCTCGAACTGTTGGTTTGCTGACTTCTCTTGCCCCAAAACTCTTCTTGAATGCTAGACCAATGATGTCCTTCAGATTCCTTGGCTTCTCCGGCTAATGGCTGGCCCAAGGTAGCTCTTTCCCTCACTGCGTGTTCTCAACTGTTGGCCCAGAAATACGCACTCCCTGAAGATAATTGAATGATTGTGATGTAGATAATCCCCGGAACTCCTCGAAATGTTGTGGAACTGCCTTCCTAGGGTGGCACTCGATGTCGCCCGAAGGTAAGGTTGAATCTCTCGCTTGAGAGATAAGTGGTTAAACAAACAGTTGAATCGACTAAGCAGCGCGAGCAAACAGTGAAGTGCAATTCAATATACAAGAGTTAATGCATGACCAAGTGAGAGGCTCCTTCTCCTTATGACTTCGGGGACCTTCCCTTGCCTCATGTGGCCCCCTCCAACAGTTATTTGAATTCCCTCCAAGCCATTCGAATTGTCTAGATCGAATTCCCATGTGGGTGGCCCCCACATTCCACTAGCAAACTAATCTGGCCGAAAATTCTCCTAAGTCCCTAAGTCGAAACTGCTTGGGTCGTTTTCCTTGGCAAAAATGTGCAAAATTGTGTAGAGATAAGCTTGTTACAAATGTTTTTGGGAAGGGACATGACAGAAACTCATTCATATAATTTACAAAAATAATATTTATTTTTCTTGACAAGTACAAAGATCAAAATTACGTTGACAAATACCGAACCTAGTTACACTTTTCTTCAACACTCCCTCTTAACTAGGGAGGTATTTACAATGGTACTTGGTTATTCCCAATTTGAAGAATTTCTCATAAGAAGAATCGGATTGGTAATCCCATCTATATAGCATCATATCAATCAACATTGTCATAGTGCAAGGCCTTGACTAACAGCTCCATCTCTCCACGAGACCATGAGCTACAATGCTGACAAGACCACTGATCTATATACACCTTCATCATTGTCTCTCAAAGTACATACCCACTCGAGTGTTCACTGCATATGACCTTCTAGGACTATTCTTATCTTGGGTTTCCAAACCTCAAAGAATATCGGTCCTCTTGCCTACTCTTATCTTGGATGCCCACACATCCTCAAAGGGTATCGAATCCCAGATGATTACCCAACCCTCCATTCTTTCTTCCCAGGTGAAGACAAAAATGATGTGTCTATCATGTGTCTACATTTCCATTCATGGCCTTCATCTAGACTTACAGTTGGTGGTCTTGGTCTAGTGCATGACACATGAAATAGAAAAAACACAATTGTCACTCCTTCATAACCAGGGGTGATCTAATTCAAACTCCCTCTTGATTAAGGATCTGTCAGAGCTCCCTCTTAGCTAGGGACTCTTCTATATATCAGCAACTTCTTCTTCATGGGTCCTTCAGCTGCTTGATCAAGTTCTCTCCTTGATGTCATGAAATTTAGTTGAACTTCTTCCTTGTAGGGCATTCGCCATCCATCACTTTCCTTCTTGGTCCGTTATGTCATTTCTTTCTTCATGGAAAGTGGCCTTCTTGATACATATTTGGAACCTTCGTCATATGGCTACTTCTTCCTCATCATGTTTCTTTCAAGAATTTCCATTCAACACATGAATGCTAGTTGTACTTGTACTAACAACTCTTGTGCCAGTAGCCTTGCATGAACTCATCCAGATATTATTCAAGAAATCAAAACATAGCAATAAATCAAATTGTACCTTTTGAGATGGCTCTTCATCATGACATCTTCTTGTAGGTATCAACATCCTGCATACATGTTGACACATCTCCCAAGATATCCGTTGTCAAGGTTCTTCATCTTTTTTAGATTTTCATCAGTCTTCATATCTTTCTAGGAGATTTCCTAGTCAAACCTTCTTGGTCTTTTGGATGTTGATTGCCTTCATCATGGTTCCATATCTCACGATCTCTTCCTTCCTCATACATTCCATTTCCAAAAGCTTTCAATCATATTTTCTTAGTCAACTACCTCATACTTCATATCACGACATATTATGTTGATTTCATCTAGTGTGACTTATGCCTTTCTGCATCCTTTCAGAGGAGGAGACCTTTTCCTTTGATCATGCTTCTTAAGATAGAAGTAACAATCCATATTATCTGCAACCATATGAAATGATATTATAGAGTTTAATCATAAGAATGCATATCTCATTTTACCATTAGGTCATCTAAGCTCCTTCTAGCAGCTTTCTTGATTGAATTGTCTTCAACCCCTTGATCTGCTTTTCCTCTTATGTCATCACCATCCATGAATTCCATAAATTGGAGTTCTTGATGAAACACTTGCTTCCACTCTAGATTAGTGAAGCTTTCCATAAGGATTCCATCAGAGAATCTTGAGGATCTTGCATATCCCCATCTGGCAAATATTTCCTTTTTGACTTGATGTATGATGAGACTTGTCCTAGATGACTTCTTCCTTTCCTTCAATGTCCAATGAGGTTCCTGCTATATCCTCTAATGTTTAACTGTCGTGGATTTTGTTCTTCATGATTCCAACAAGCTCTTGCTTCCAATGCTTTCATGATGACATGATGCATCTTATTATCGTGATCATACCTAAAGATTTAGGAACTTATGATAGGACCCCTTTTGCGAGGGAGGTCATCTACTCATAGTGGAGATTTGTTGCTCCCTCTTTCCTTGGCCATTTTCTTCAGCTTCCTCCATCTTTCTTGTGATATGAGCTTTCTTTTCACAATCTATCGATAGTTCTTGTTTTGTCTTACTTGAGAATCAGACTTTCATTTTCCTTCTACAAATGTTTGAGTCCTTTATTCCTTAACATTTTTTGTCTGCAACTTATCTTTCTCTATCTAACATAGAGACCACAAATTGTTGAATGAGGTAACCTTCTTGTTTATAGACATTTGTTACCTTGCTTATTTGTTGGAATAATGATGATTATCTTCTTATCATCTTTCCCAGATCTTCATGAAGTTATTCCTTCATTCTTTGATGCTAACCATCCAGTCTAAGTGATTATGACCTTCTTTTCACTTTCAGTGAATATATCTTTTAGTACTTCATATATATATATATATATATATATTATATATATAATATATATATATGCCTCCTCTTCTGCTACATAGGCATGGGAGGACCTTTGAGTGATATCTTATGAGTCTCTTGTTGCATTTCAAACAATGTTTGACTTTCGAAGATCTTTCCATAGACATCAACGACTTCTCTTTTCTATGAGGATTATAACAATCCCCCTTATTCTATGCAAGGACTTTCGATGATTTATTGACCTATAGTTCTCCTTGCAATCACAAAGTCATTTTACCAAATTGATTAATGAAAAATGCTTATTTGATTTGTGAAGATGAAATCTTCACCTTCATCATGTTGATGAAGATTGACGAGGGCTTCTTTTTGAATGATCTTCTTCTAGGGTAAGAAAATGATCCTTGTTTTCTTGAAGATGATGACAATGTTTTCTTGCTTTTATGCTTTGCCTTGTAGATCAGAACTGCTTCTAGGGTTTCACCTTTCTCCAAGTTGATGTGATCTTCGTTTTGAGATTTTGTGAGCTACCTTGCTTTGTGGACAACTTGATGAGTGTCTTGATGGCCTTTTGATGATGACTATGGAGACACAAGCTCTCGTTGTTGTAGGTTGCTCTTTGATCTAGGGTTTGATGAAGATTAAGGTTTGATTCTGCAATGTAGATCTTGATGTTCTTCAACTTGCTTTGATGCCTTGCTAGAAACTTGAACCTTGAATGTCTCTTTTCTACCCTTCCTTTGACTATAACCATAGCTCTGATACCATGTTGAAGAATCTAGGGCTAATGTAGTTAATAAGATTCTTCTTGCATAATAACTATTCGTGATGCATTTTGTCTTTAGTTTATCAGCGCAATCTTTTGCTTATTATCATTAGTGTGTATATTCCTTCCTTCAACAAATAGTTATTAAAGCAAAGAGACAAGAGCACAAGATATGGCATTATGCCAGGGCAAAAACCTCTCCCTCTTGGAGAGGAAAACCCGCACAAAATTCTTCTTATAGAGATTCCTATTGATGAACACCAAGACCATGACCCTTGACTTTCTGAGCTACTCCAAGACCAAGACACCAATCCTCTTCATTGTTGTGTTTATCTTCATCACTTCTGTTGTACCAGGGTCAATACTATTGTGTCACTAAGGACATGATAGCAACATCATCACCAAAACAATGACTGTACACTTACTGAGATCTGCTACACCCTTCACTAAGATCATTCACGAGTATGCATTCCCTTTAGAACCGAAATCATCATCATGAGACTGTCATTATAGTAGTGTTGCTTCAGAGTAGGCCGAGACTGTATCTTTACATCCATAAGTACGATGAGAGCATATATCATAGCGGGGCATCGTTTAAATGACTGCATTGAATCTCCAGAGTAAGTTGCCCATAGACCGTTTCACATGATTCTTCTTCATCTCATAGATGCCGAGAGTAATTCCTTCAATTTGTATGATGAGAGAAAGCCCTGAGACAGAGCTTTCATAAGATCGTACATCGAGATTTGTGTCATTGTTTCATATTACCGAGATCACGCATTGGATATGTCACTAACATATTATCCCTTTCAGTATCTTATGAAGTTTCAAAGTGATCCGAAGATTTTTGTTCTTTGATTATTCTAGCTGCATATATATATATATATATATATATATATATATATTTATATTATATATATATATATATATATATATATATATATATATATATTATATATAATATATATATATTATTATATAGTTCCTTGACCATATATGCAAGCCAACATGAGCCAATGAACATTTGCGTCCTTCTGTTGACCCGACATGTCATCTTTATATACTTTGACTTGACTATCTTTCTCACCATTTTTGCAAGCAAACTTTTTCTTTGGAGGATGCTGCTTGTCTTGGAGGGCTACTTGGCACTAGGTTGACCCATGTACATTAAATAAATGCTCAAGAAGAGCTCTTTAACACGATTTTGACTCTTTGACTTTCCTAGACCTATGGAATGAGCAAGAAACTCATTCATATAATTTACAAAAATAATATTTCTTTTTCTTGACAAATACAAAGATCAAAATTACGTTGACAAATACCGAACCTAGTTACACTTTTCTTTAACAAGATGAATGCTAGCCTCCAAGATAATTGGCTACATTGCACCAACCTTCAAAACTGAACTAAACTGTCATTGCTAAGCTAGATTGTGAATTCTAGATGAATTCACCAAGGGGAGATGGGTGCTTGCCCAATCTCACTAAATCACCTGAGATTTTCCGTCCTGGGGCTACCAAGGAAGTACAGAACTGAGTTCCCAACCTCTCATCCCCAACCTCTCATCCAAGAAGAAATAAGAAATCCAAGATGTCCTCCAATGGCCTCCTCCTCTTTTATAGATGTGATGGACCCTTCTAGAACCTCCTATTTTATTATTATTTTATTATTATTTTTAATGCGGGAAATGGTAAATTGGTCGCCATGTCTCCTCAAGTTACTAAAACTCACATCTTAACTATCCCATCCTGTAGATCTTCTCATTCTAGTTCCAACGAGCTATTACACTAAGGTGTTATGTCAAGTATTCCTCCTGGAATGCCACCTTAAGCGTAATTAATTGAGTTAACCCCAATAGTAACTCTATTTTTTGAAAGTTGTCGGAATGCACCGAAATGAAAGGCAAAATGTGTGGATGATGGAATATACCAAGCAAATTCCATCAGACCTCATAGAAACTTCTCAAAACCCCTCCAAAAGCCCCTAGGCCTGCTGATGACACCAACCTGTAACTGTGACTTATCTACCCCCAACTCTAAAAGTCCATCCTAGCCATGTCATAAGGAATACCAGAAAAAGGAACATTACAAATCCTCCCACCCCAAGATTGCTTTCCCTTAAGCAATCCAAACTTGTGGACCAATCTATAGGCCCAACGCAATTGAGACCCAATGGCTAGAACCCATACGAACCACGGGATGATGCTCTGCCTTTTTGTAAACCCAACATGAACAAAGCCCTCAATGCCCAAATCCCAAACTGATCTCTGGTTGTACCTATCATCAACCAATCATCTTGGATCCCAATGCCACCATGGCCAATCCTCGTCAAAGTCCCATGGCTCAGACTGTGCTCTGTCTCGGGCTATAGCTGTTGTGCCATAAAGCGAATACCAACTCATCAACTCTCTCCAATCCCAACTCTAGCATAGGCCGAGGTCAACCCCACTATGTTGATGTTGGGCTAGTGCTACTAAAATACTAATGAACTGTCGATCCACATCCCACTGCCCACTAAATAATGTAGTAACCTTCTAATCTAAGTGCTTTTATTGTACTGTGCCCTAGACTAAGGTTGATACTCCATCAAGAGGATATCAACTCATGATCTCACGCTAATCCATCCTGTGGGAAGGATCGGATGCATAGGCACTTGTATATGTGATAAGTCCCCTATGTTGCATCATGCCCCACTCACGCAACCCTATATGGTCAGTCAACAATATCCATCGAGAAAATCCTACCTCTCTCCCTATAAAGGGTAAAAGTGGCCAAATTGTGTTGCAAGCCTTGTCTATATACTCCTGGAGAGGGTTGTTGCATGAAAATGTGGCAACTTTGTTGGTTGCCATTGCATTTGTTTGCACCTCATCACTAGTTAGACCCAAAGATGGATGCACTGGCATCTCCCTCGTCTGATAGGAAACTCCACGCTCCTCCAGTCCACCAATCTCTAGCCAAATTGTCATGTCATACTCCAGCACCTCCTGAGGACAAGTGTCTGCGAATAATGCCACCCCACTAGTTGTCTATACATCTGTCTGCTCACCATCAATGGCTGACCCCAAGGGTGGCTGTTCATCCATCACGGGTTCAATATGAACCTCCAACTGACTCTCCTCGAAAGGCTCATCATGCATATTGTGCACATCATCCTCCTTAGCTGGCTCATGCTCCACCATATGCTGCTCATGCTAAATCACCATTGGTGACTCATCATCCTGAATGTCTCCCATAGGGTCCACTGATTGGTCATAAAAATTTGGCCTGTTATCAACAACTCTACATGATTCATGCCCCTCAGAGGCATCTTCATATGAACCCAGGGACTCGTCCAAAGAAGAATCCTCACCTTGAAGGTCAAAAGGAATCTCCACCTGCTCTACCTCTGTCATCTCCTCAGTGTCACTCAAACATGAGTGGTTAGGTCCCTAAGGTCCCTTGTAGATGAAGCAAAGTCCCTTCCTCCTTACCTCATTCTTGTTGCATGATCCACCAAACCTAAGCAGCTCCTTCCTGGTCAACTATCTCCTGAACAACCCAATGTTCTACTCAACCATCCTTTCGTCTAGCTCATAAGCAGCCCAACTGCTCTCTCCTCCAAACAGACAACAATCGAGACTTCAACACCCGGAAAATGGCATCACTACCTCTTATACATGATGACAAGATGGACTACATGTGTGTTATGACTGTGTTAGGGTGATGTTTCCTAATGCTGAAGAACAATTGGAACATCTGCAGGATCAAACCATCACACTCTAGATCAAACATGATTTCATAATTCCTAGTCATTGCCATAACTTCTAAAATCTCAAGCTTCTTCCCAAAGGTAGATCCTGCACTATTGTCCAAGCCCTGGAAAGTTTCTACTAACAGTCCGAAAATTCTCCTCATAACATCATCATTATAAGGAGCTATAGGGCGGCTCGTCTCATGATGTTATTGAGACAAGATGCAGCTGGAAATCTAACCCCTTCACAAGGTTCCTCCAAGAACTTGTGTTGTATGAGATGTGAAAATTCTATCACTGCAACAACGGATTTACTTTTCCTACTTATTTCACTGTAATTTATTCATGAAATTACTTCAACAAACATTAAAATAAATACTGCTACATATATCACACCGTAATACAAAAACAAACATATGCACAAGAATCAACACATTGACACAGTTATTTTGGACTAATGTCCCCGGAAAAACCCAATGTGGGAAAACCGGTGTAGCAAGGGAGGATTTTATTATTCCGTAATCTTCTAGTACAACAGGGGGCCAAACTAGCTTACCCACAAATAGACAAAACTTCTTCTGAACCCAGCGTAGGCCCTACTCACCTCTGCATCAGCCAGAAATCCTCTGCGACAGCCTACTGGGGCTATGTGCAGCCTCTCTGGCCTTCTGCGTCACTCCTGCAACCTCTGCATGGATGACGCAAGCCTTGTTGGCTCTCCACAGTCTCTGCTGCCTCTGCATGGCTTCCTCTAGCCCTGCATCTGATCTCTTTTTCCTTTGCGCTGATCTCCCATCTCTCTGTTCCGTACTTGCTCTCCAGACCAGTGGCTCAATTTCTCAGCTAACCCCGCTCCAGAAATTGAACTGACTGGTCTCCCTCAATGTGTCCTCCAAGTAACCCTCAAGCCTTCTCTTATACTTTTCTCGTTGACAAATCAATGATTGAGATTAAGTCCCTAATCAACGGCTAAGATTAGATCTGGCTTGATCTATGTCTTTTGGACCATTCTAACATAGTTTCATATTAATACACATTAATATTTTTATTTTCCCTAAATTTAGATTTAGGGACTCCATTAAAAATATTAATTATTTTAATATCTCCTAAACTATTTAGAATCTGCCCAAACCCTTTCTGGTTATTGGAGATCTCATGTGCCCCAACCTCTACACCAAATTTTGTGGCTAGAGCACATCCAATGCTACCCCACATCAACATGAGAGCAAGCATAGATAGTTTTAGAGCCCAAATCAGTCTCTTCCCTTCTAACTGGTTCACTTCAAAAAGGAGTGCATCCAATTCATCTAGTTTGAAAAGGGCTTTCACTGTGACCTTCATGTGTTTCAATTCTATCCCAAGTGCAAATATTTTGTGTCCTATTTCCTCCCCCTTTTGCACATCTCTTGGTGGTTCTTCTAGAAGAATGACATAAATCCTTTTTGACAAAGATATGTTGTTCAAATTTGTTTTATGGTCTAATGATGCATGGTGGTTCAAGGAAGCAATTTCTATGGTTAATCTTCTCAATTTGTTTAGTAGTTCCTCCTTGGTTTAGTCCAATGATGACAAGAATGCTTGTGATAATGAGGCTACTGCTTTTCTGAGCCTTTATAGTGTTATAGGTGTTAAGTATTTACTAATGCTCTAGAAAATGGCGGAATATACCGGTAGAGTTCACCCAACAACCATGACTGATATTCAAATGAGATCAGAAATACAAATAGGAAACTAATAAACTTCGTGACCATTAGAGTTTTGAGCATGTTACAAGCCTTTATAATGAAATAACAATGAATTGATGCAACAAACAATGTATGGGAGGAACTTGGTTTATTGATGGCAGTGTATCCTTTACGGTCTGGCCAACATACACAGAGACACTCAACAACCCAAACTTGGTTAACTGTCCACAATATTTCAATGTTTATTCTTGTAGTTTTGTTGTTCTGGTCCTTTAACGCCTTCAGATTATACGCTCAGCTAGCAGAAAAATGCGTGGAGGTTCTTGACTAGCTATGCATGGAATTTCGCACTGCTTCTAGGAGTTGACTTGACCCACAAAGGTAAGAGTTCTCCCACAACTTCACACGCTGGTTTCTTGTGGCAACTCGAATTGTTCCAGAGATATAAAGCACCAATAGCTAACACACCTTCCAGCAAGGATTAAGCACACTCAGGTATCACATAAGGTTTTGTCCAGCAGAGTATGGGCCCTCCCTCTAATAACCAAGCGTTAGAAAATTAGAAAGGCAGAAATATTTTCTTATACTTAATAATTAATTGTGATATTCTTGACTTCTTATTAAGTTTTCTTTATATCTTCTTTCTTTATTTCATCAAGCAATTACCAAAGCGAAAGCACATAAAACAATGGACACCAGATATAGGCACTATGCCAAGGAAAACGCCCCCTCGAGGGGAAAACCCAATCTGTAATTCTTCCTTCAATAGTTTTCTAGAGATATTCCAAGACTCTTGACCTTGACACAAACTTTCCTGCACACCAAGTCATCCTTCTTCCTTACTTGCAGATGATCCTTCTTGACCTAACAGAAGAAGAAGCAGCAGCAACATTTTCTTCGACCCAACAACTTCGATCTTGCCTTAGAGACTTCGATCTTTACTAAAAGACTTCAATCTTCACTTAGAACCTTCGATCTTGGCCCAGTACAGCTTCTTGAGTTGACAACATCACACGACAACTGGCTACGACATCGACACAGCAACTGGATACGGCATCATACGACAACTAGCTATGACATCAATAAGAGAACTTCAATCTTCCAAACTAGGGCACAAGAGAGAGAGATAGTTGCACCAAAGATTCGATTTTCCCTTTTTCCATCTCCTAGACCAAACTCACACTTCCTTCTCCTTCTTCTTCTATTTTGCACTTCTTCTGAATTCAAGAGAGGTCGAACTTGCTTGCAAGAGTGAGTGCTTCAAATGGAATTTGAATGCCTTCATTTATAGTCCTTTGGTGAGGTTGAATAGCCTCCTTTGAGGCTGACTTGATCATCTTAAGGCCGACTTGGTGTGGAGACAACAAAATTCATATTTGACTCAATAATTAACCTTTTTACATGATTCAAAAGCCCAAGAAGGGTCTCTTTAAAAGCAAAATGACTCTATTGACTCAGAATAAATCCTAGAAGTCCTCAATGGGGACTTTGACCTAAAACATGGTGACCTAAGCATGAAACCCATGCTTTAATAAGTCACAATAATAATAATAATTCTTTTCTTTATTCTTTTGACAAGTACATTACAAGATAACTCAAATACATTTAATGAAGACCGAACCTAGTTACATTTTCCAACACTCCCTCTTAACTAGGGAAGTATTTATCATATACAAGTACAAGGAAGATCTCAACTATATGAACCATGAAGAATTTTAAGCACCGCAATGCCATGGACTAGATTCCTGACCAGGGCAATCCATCCATTGGTCTCTCAACAATTTAGGCACCGCAATGCCACAGACTAGATTCCTGATCAAGGCAATCTATCCAAGTGGGAATAAGATGGACTCAAGCTTTCAGCATCTCTAGGTACCATCAGGCTTGCTAACTATGAACCCAAAAATCTAGGTGTGTATCCAAAAACAGAGCTCTATAATCAACACCACCTTTTCCAACTTCGGGACCTAAACATCAACACAAAGTGTCGGCCAGATGTCCTCCCAGGCAATGCTTCACTCACAAAGCCTCAACACTCCTCGATCCAGCAGATCAATGACAACCAATCTCGCCCAATCAAACTGATTGGTAACTAGCATGCTATCAACACCTTTGAGAGATTCACCTGTGCAAACACAACCCCAATGAATAATACACTTTCATATGTATATAATCAAATACAAATCTCTGGGGTCTTCCAGACAACTTGATGTTGCTTCTCAACTTTTCATAGTAGGACTATCCACTGAATCTCTGACAAAAGATTCCTCAATCATAAACTTTCCTTTCCTACTTCCCACGCAACAACATATCCTCCAAAATTCATTCTTTAATCAAAACCAAGCTATGCCCTCCCTCTCAACCAGGGAGCATCTCTTTATCCAGACTCCCTCTTAATCTTAGGGATATCTCTTTTATTCAGGCTTCCTCAAGGAGATCAACTTCTTCTTTTCGTCATCGAAGAATATTTCCTGGCTTCCAACCATTTCATCAGAATTGTCATCATCTACATCATGCTTATCAACAAACATCTTCATCATATTGAAGATTGTATACCTACACAACTTAGATAGCAAGTACAACCAAATCTATAGAAGCATGAAGTTAGCCATATCAAAATTATAGAAGCATTTCAACCTTATATATCAAATACCAAAACAAACAAGAGACACATACTCTTTCAACATCTTAAAAGGGACTTAGTCATAAACCCTAGACTATTTGATAACAACTTTCATTACATCTAGGGTTTCAATGTTTCTTCGAAAGGTATGACATACCTTTCCTCAGAGCAAACCTTAGAAAAAATTCAAACAAATATATATCAACAAAGCATCTAACAACTTTCAAAATTCATATGTTAGACTCCTTGCTAGGGTTTCACACAAATCCTAGATTTCATACATTAAAATTAATCAAACAAAACCAATCACAGCGTACTCATCAACATAACTAGCTTCCACTAGGGTTAGTTTCAAACCCTAGATTTTTCAATCAAACATCAATCACAACCAAAACTCAGATTTCAATGGTATTACACAAATGTCAAATTATCACATAGTCATCATACATTCGAGATTTTCACTTCTACTAAGGTTTAACTCCAAAACCTTAGAATTTCACAAATACTATCATCCTAGAATGACAAACTTTGACTAGAGCTTAGTTCCAAACCCTAGGATTCATGACCACCAACAAATAGATCAACTCATACATCTGAGACTTCATCAACATGCATAGGCATTTCATATTGTGTTAGTCAAACCCAACTTCACAAATATCAATAAGAGTTAAACAGACAAACTTGATTAGACTAGGGTTTGATCGGACAAACACACATTCCATGGAAGAGGGTCTTGCTTACACATTCCACCTAACCTAAGTTGCACGAAACGGGGAAACGGGTGCGAGTTTCCGAAACGGGCATGGTACGACATACCCCCCCCCCCCCATATTTTGGAACGGGGGAGACGCTAATATTTTATTATATATATTAGAATTTAGGATATTTAAGAAATGTTATGTGCAATCATAAAGCATACATGATACATTATAATT
Organism: Pinus taeda; assembly: GCA_000404065.3. Taxonomy (NCBI): domain Eukaryota; kingdom Viridiplantae; phylum Streptophyta; class Pinopsida; order Pinales; family Pinaceae; genus Pinus; species Pinus taeda. Next base: position 38,005 of record APFE030910135.1, on the reverse strand, counting down.
TATTACATTAAGGTTTAAACATCATGATTAAATTTATATCACATTTACTCATGAATGATCACATAATGAAAATAGCAATATCGGAATATCCAAAATCAACTTTTATTATATATCCAAATTTCAAAATCAATCTTTATTTTATATGAGGTTGCAAGTACAATAAAGACTATGAGGCTGCAAGAACTATAAAGACAAAAGACCACTGCTCTCTTTCTCTTTTCTCCTTTGCTAAAATCATCCATCTCCAAGAGAAACAACTTGCTTAATTGTGTGACGAGGGAATGAGGTGAGAGTCTTATTTTATAACTTGAGAGAGGCATCTAGAAGCATCCACAAGATATTTTATTCACCCAATAAAAAATTAGAACTAAAAGAAAAAACAAAAGAAATAAAAGAAAAATCGCAATATGAAGTGGAAACTTCGTTGTACAGCGTGGAAACTCGTTTTCGGTTGTACTGGCCACGTTTCCCCAGTCGGAAACTCATTTCCAGGCCGTACGGTATGCGTTTCCGTTTTGTTTTCTGGCCGAAACGGCCCTGGGGGCAACGTTTCCTGCAACATAGCACCAAACCCTAATGAGTTAGGGTTTCAATATAAGAACATAGCAAACCCAAAATTACCAATACTTCAAAGGTTCAGGATCTTAGACTTTATCATTCAACCCTAAAAAGGTAGGTTTTCCTTATCATACCAAAATCCTAAACATGACATCATCAACAAAAACTTCAAATAACATTTCTAATAACCCTAAGCAATTTAAGGTTTCAGTCATTCACATTAGCATACCCTTAGGTTAGGGTTTTCCAGAGAACCTGTCTAGGGTTCTACAAAATCAGTTAGGAATATGAGTGGGGTGGGTAGATTTATCAAGTGATGAATCACCCAAAACAAGAATCACTATGATTCAATATAGCTAAACACAACAATGTTAGTAATAGATTGTCAAATGAATAAACAAAAGAAATCAATGTTTTAAAGCATACCTTTGTTCTTTGACAAACCTTGTCTTGAGAGGTCCTCTTTCATACTCCTTGAGAATATAGCAAATGTTTTCCTAATCAAGACAATAGAGGGAGAATGGTGATTAGTATTGAACATAATCAAAACTAAATGAGTACATGAAACCAAAAACTGAAAGGAAATGAGATACTTATCTTTGGAAGTTGTTGGGGGGTCCCTCCAAAGCTTAAGGGATACCTAAAAACTTATAAAACAAAAGAAAATGTCTTTTCCAAAAACATGTTAAAACCTATAAATTCTAAACATTAGAAATGCAAAATAGAATGTCTAAGACTAAAAGCAAACAACTTAATAGTGTAAGTCCCTTATATCAGATTCTTCGGGTTTTTCTTTCTTTGGATCTCCTTCTTCAACAATGTTAGCATGACCTCTATTTCTCTTCTTATTCTTTCGATTTTCGGGATAATCACTCTTATAGTGACCCTTCTTATGGCATTGATAGCATTCTACCTTGGACATGTCAACTTTCGTCCTTGGTCCTTCTGATTTTTTTCCTTTTTGTTTAGAAATGTAGGAATTTGATACTCCTTCAAGATTGGCGACTAATGAGATCCTTTATTCTTCTTGACTGCAAGCAATCCATAGTTCTTGAAAAGTGGGAGCTTCCTTCCAACTTTTAAGACCTGCAGCAAATGCACACCAAGTAGGTGGCAATCCTAATAGAGCGGTGACCACGAGTTCTTTATCTAGAACAATTTCATCAATGGCCAAAAGATCATCTTTGATTCTTTCTATCTTCACAAAGAAGGAGGCCATTGTATCTTCTTTAGTCATCTTTGTGGTCCTTAGTTGTAATGATCCTCAATAGGAAATACAAGTGCTAATAGAAAATATTTTATGCAGCAAAATACAAAAACGAAATATTCATCAAGCACCCACAGAAAAACTACAAATGAGGAACTTCTGAGCCATTTTATTATATTTTTGCAAGCCAAATACAATAGATAGTGGAATGGTGCACCTGAGCTTGTCTCAATGGACAAGCAGGACCAAACCCAGGTAGGAAAATGGCTGAGATGAAAGTTGCCCAGCTGCTGCATCAATCTGCACTGCGCTGCCCAAAAAACTGTTTCACTTTTGAATTTCGAATGGCTGGAAAGTACACTAAAACCGCTCAGAAATTTATATGCTTTCAACCCCAGACTCCTTGGCCAAAACCCATAAAACCCAAAAGGGAATTTGGTTGGTCTTGACCTCTATTTTTCGACCCCCTTGGAGCCTCACCCTAGCTATGGCTGCCAAATTCGACCTACTGGAAACTGCCTACAAATCCCTCTGCAAACTCCACCAAAATGTTGGTTTCACCCCTACTATCCAACTCCTAACTTCCTAGATGAACTCTTGGACTGGATCAGCAGCTCCCAAAACACCACGAAATTCTGTCGAGTGGCCTCTGCGTTGTCCTTCTTCCCAAAAATGCAAATTGCTAGTATGTTGGCTCAGCTAGCTGAAAGCGCCAACGAAAATGTCGGCGCAATGTTGCTACTTCAGCTCCCTGACCTCCCGACAAGCAATGAGATCCCTGCTAGTCTCAAACTCCCTCTACGTGATTCTTGGTTGCCCAGAAATATGCATTCCCCTCTCTGCGTTGGTTACTGATGTGTGTTGCTTCCCCGAAACTCTTGAAAATTTTTGTAGAACAGCCTCCCTCGGGCACGGATGGTCCCCCGAAGTAGAGGTTGAATCTCCCACGTGAGAGACTTGCGGCTGAACAGTGGGTAGACTTGGTAAACAATAAAGCGTATAGATGAGTGTTTGTTTGCAAATGTCAAAGATGATCCAACATGAGAGCTAATCTCTCCTTATATCTCCTTGGGCCTCTTTAGCCTCATGTGGGCCCCTCCATCCACCCATTTGATTTCCCTCCAAGCACATCGAATGGCTAGTTCGAATACTTCATGTGGGTGGCCCCCACATTCCACTAGCTGCTAAATAAAGTCGAATTAGCCCCAAAGTCCCTAAGTCAAAGTGTGGGGCCCTCTTCCTAAGTCAAAAATGTGCCAAAATTATGTAGTTGCACCCTGTTACTAATGTTTTTGAGAAGGGACATGAGATTAGTTCATTCTTCAAGCTTGCCACTTGACCAATGTTCTTAATAGTGAATAACTTTGACAAGGTCGCATACATTTCCTGAGCATGATTGATGTTGGTTTTAAATGGGACAAGATTGTCCTTTATTCCTTCTAATGTTAGAGTCATGGCCACCAATTCTAATTCTCTGAATTTTACTTTGTCAGCATCACTAGAGTCATTTGTAGGCTTCTTTACTTTTCCTTTGACCAAGTCTAGTACCTTGTTCTCTTCAAGGATGAGGTCAATCCTCTTCTTCCACGACTTGTAGTTTGAAGCTCCTTCAAGTTTGTTCTCCCCCTTGATTGTGTTAGACATCTTCCTTGAATATAGTGGACTTCTTCCCTGAAATAACCCTTTTGAATGGTTCCTTGATCAAGTGCTTGAGATTTCCTTTTTTTCTTCCTTCTTCACCAAAGCTCTGATACCATGTTAGAAAATCAGAAAGGCAAAAATATTTTCTTATACTTGATAATTACTTGTGATGTTCTTGACTTCTTATTAATTTTTCTTTATATCTTCTTTCTTTAGTTCATCAAGCAATTACCAAAGTGAAAGCACATAAAACAATGGACACCAAATATAGGCACTATGCCAAGGAAAAACCCCCCTCGAGGGGAAAACCCAGTTAGTAATTCTTCCTTCAATAGTTTTCTAAAGATATTCCAAGACTCTTGACCTTGACACAAACTTTCTTCAACACCACGTCAGTCTTCTTCCTTACTTGCAGATGATCCTTCTTGACCTAGCTACAGCTGCAGCGACAACACTTTCTTCGACCCAACAACTTCGATCTTGCCTTAGACACTTAGATATTTACTGAAAGACTCCGATCTTCACTTAGAACCTTCAATCCTAGCCCAATACAACTTCTCGAGGTGACAACATCACATCACAACTGGCCACAGCATCAACACGGCAACTAGTTACAGCGTCATACAGAAACTGGCTACAACATCAATAAGAGAACTTCGATCTTCCAACCTAGGGCACAAGAGAGAGAAAGTTGCACCAAATATTTGATTTTCCCTTTTTCCTTCTCCTAGACCAAACTCACACTTCCTTCTCCTTCTTCTTCTATTTCGCACTTCTTCCGGCTTCAAGAGAGATCGAACTTACTTGTGAGAGTGAGTATGTCAAATGGAATTCAAATGCCTTCATTTACAGTCCTTTGGTGATGGCTTCAAGAGAGATCGAACTTACTTGTGAGAGTGAGTACATCAAATGGAATCGAATGCCTTCATTTATAGTCCTTTGGTGAGGTCGAATAGCCTCTTTTGAGGCCGACTTGGTGTGGAGACCACAAAATTCATATTTGACTCAATACTTAACCTTTTTACATAATTCAAAAGCCCAAGAAGGGTCTCTTTAAAAGTACAAGACTCTATTGACTCAAAATAAATCCTAGAAGTCCTCAATGGGGACTTTGACCAAAAACATGTTGACCCATGCTTTAATAAGTCACAATAATAATAATAATAATTCTTTTCTTTATTCTTTTGACAAGAACATTACAAGATGACTCAAATACATTTAATGAAAATTGAACCTAGTTACATTTTCCGACACCAAGCTCAAGACACCTTCCAACCTCATACACAACCCTTCATCCTCAATACAGCTCACGCACAACAACTAAAATTTCACCATGATGTTTCTTCACGATGCAGTACGTTTCTGAGTAAGCACCAATTCTCACGTCCAAAACAAAGCGAGTTCACGGGCCTATGAAAATTAATGTCTTACAACCTGCCAAATGAACGAGAAATCTCATCTAGTATATTTGTCCTGTTAGATAATGAGGATCCTGCCTAGAGATGCAGTGTACAAGATAGTCACTTGAGTTGAACACGCCCCAGGCACTCAACCTCCACTATTGTAGTATACTCGGCCTGCTTTAGTAAGTTGCAACTCAATAAAGTCTACCTAAATCACACAAGGCAATTCTGGGCGAGATTCTCAAGAATTATTACGCCAAGAAGAGCTGGCCCAGAAATAAAGTAACAAGTGACTTCGTTCAGACATATAAGATCATTTTTCCCTATAAAGTATTGAGGAGTATGCCGAGACGTAGGAACAATCCCGCTCTACACTTGCTCTACCCTATGACAATGATGCGGTTTGTAAGGAACTGGTCTTCCGCTTCTTCAAAATTCAGTTCTATTGCTTTGAACTCGGCTTCCGAGGAGAATCACGAACTCGACCATAGTGTTAAACAAAAAGATGATGTAACAATGATTTTGGCTTCCCAAATAAAGTAGCTCGACTCCTCCAGCACTTTAAGAAGCCCCGCGATTCTCAGAATTGTACCAGAAGTCTGTCTTTCCACGCCCAACAATGTGGCTTTCTCAAGCAATTGTCCTTGCCTGGTCACATGAATTTATTGCAGGAATATAGAATGGCTAAGCCCCTTCACTGTATGAACTCGACCTCTAGAAATTTCGCCTGAGAAGATTTACGGTCCCATCCACAAAGAAGTTTGGAGCTTGACTTCTAGAATTTTACAGTCACTATGAGATTCTCTTTTCTCTAGAACAAACTCATCCCACACAGGGGTATGCGCTCAAAACTAGAACATGGGACCCCTGGAATTTCTCAATAAAATCGGGTTTTCTTGTGTGAATAATAATATATATATATATAAATTATATATTATATTATATATTTATATATAATATATAATAATTGTTTGTCGTTCGGTCTTGGAAAAAATTCGTCGTCCCTTTCAATTTCCCTCCAATTCCATCCACCTGAAAAGAAATACTTGGCCTTGAGATTTTATTTTCTCACATTATTGATACACCCTTGAAAAGAATTTTTGGATGCCCATGATTTCTCACATAATGTTTGACCAAGCTGAATATTGAATTCTCCATCCACAATAAGGTGGCTTCAACTAATTTATGAGCTCATCCTCTATAAATACATAGGCTATAAGTCTCATCCTTCTGAACTAGAAGGAAAGATAATCAGCCTAGACTAGATCTATAACTACAAAGTTGATCTGTAGCACTAAGATACCATTCTCTGATCAGAAAGAAAGAAAGAAAAATCCTTCAGCAAATTCGGCTTTTGCGGCACATCAACTAGCAGGCTTGATCGAAATGGAGGAAGAATATCAGCGAGCAACGGAAGGATCGAACTTCACAAGGAACGAATATGTCTCCCTCACTATTTGATGGCAACTCAAAAAAATTCATAAAATTTGGCTTGAAAATGAACTTTGGACTTGCCCTTCTCTTTTTTTTTCACAAAATAAAGAATCGGCAGAATGATTTTGACGGCCCCGCCTATAAATTAAAAATTTGATATAATTTGGCCGAAAGTCCCTTTTGAATAATTCATATTTCTCACGGCCTCATAATCTTGATTTTTAAATTCGTTGAGCATCGCCATTTTGTTGATCATTTAATAAAAATGCAACAATTTGGTAACTGAATTAACAAGAAGTTTTCTTCAATAAAATTTGGATTTTCTGCAATTTGGATATTTTTTCTACAATGCACCTTCAAAATAAACCATTGACAGTCTGTAGTTAACCCTCAGGCTGGCAGGAACACCAACTCTGAATACCATTGTAATGTCCCAAATGGGATATTTTGCTAAATTTGCAAAAATCGAACTCAACCCAACTGGGGTTACATGCATATACAACCAAAATAGCTAAGATGAACACTAGCCTCCAAGATAATCTGTTGCACTGCATCGGCCTCCAAAATTGAATTGAACTATCACTGTTAAGCTCTCCTGTGAATTCTAGATGAATTCATCAAGGGGAGATGGGTGCTCGCCCAATCTCACTAAATTATCTGAGGGTTTCCATCTTGGGGCTACCAAGGAAGTAGAGAACTGAGTTCCCAACCTCTCGTCCAAAAGAAATATCAAATCCAAGATGTCCTCCAATGGCCTCCTCCTCCTCTTTTATAGATCTGATGAGACCCTCTAGAACCTCTGATTTTATTATTATTTTAATCATGGAGCACTTTCCCCTCTTTTATTTCAACTAAAATATTCTTTTTAATGCGGGAAAAGGGTAAATTGACCACCATGTCTCTTTAGGTTATGGAAACATACATCTAACCATCCCATCCTATAGATCTTCTTGTTCTAGTTCCAACGAGCTATTACACTAAGGTGTTCTATGAAGTATTCCTCCCAAAATGCCATTGAGTCAGACCCAATGATAACTCTATTTTTTGAAAGTTATTGAAATGCACCGAAATGAAAGGCAAAATGTGTGGATGATGGAATATACCAGGAAAATGCCATCAAACCTCATAAAAACTCCTCAAAACCCCTCCAAAATCCCCTAGACCCGCCAATGACACCAACCTGTATCTGTGACCTGTGTGCCCCCATCTCTGAAAGTCCATCCTAACCATGTCATAAGGAACACCATAAAAAAGGAACATTACAGATTCTGACTAGAGAGGTGAATAGTCACAAGGCAAATTCTCGAGGAGTTAGAAAAAATTTGATGCCTATGCTAAGGTCAGGACCAAAAGAATTTGATATATTTGTCTAAGGAGCAATGAAGGATTTTGAACCACCCTAGGGTTATGAATAAAATATAGATATAAATAATGTAAATATAAATAGTAATAACACGTCATAAATAATAATTAATTAGTAATTAGTTAATGAAGAGGTATGTCCCTAACACATGATCGTTCATAAAGGAACACCTACCTAGGTTATATAAGCAGACCCTCACTCTCATTTGTATCATCATTCTTATTCATACATTTTAATATGTATTTATGTATCTTCAATGGAGATCTTTATATTCCAATTATTCTGGAGTATTTAACTTCTAACTGTACAAACTTTGTTCGTTACATTGGTATTAAAGCTATTCGATCCTCTGGTCACTCAACCGCTACACAGAGCCAGTCTGATCTGGCCTTTGGCCTTCGAACTTTGTCAACCTTGCTATTTTTGAAGCGTTTCACTACAAGAATTTTGGAAATTCTCCATTTGGTCGTCAGAGGCCCTTGGCCATTAAATTATTAAATTATTAAAAAAAAAGTCGAAATATATTTTTATTTTAAAAAGCAAAAAATTCTATAAAAAAAAATTAAAAAAAAATA
>APFE030910135.1:1123-12451 GCA_000404065.3 Pinus taeda | reverse complement strand
AAACGCCAAACTGTGGGCCCCGTTTGGGTAAATTGGTACATCAACTTCCCGGGGTCGTAACTTTGGCATACGATCTCCATTTGACGCGTACAATAGCTCGTTAGAAAGATCTATCCGAGCATTGTTACTTTGGGAAGGGCAGCATGGACCCATGTTGCCCCCAGATTTCCAAAAAAACGTCGTTTAGGGCCTCAAAACGGCTCCGGAAGTTCAGGACCTGAAAAACTATTAAAAATAGTAAACTGTGCTACAATTTAGGAAACTGAAAAAGCTGAAAGAGACAATTGTGGGGGTCAAAATGGGATAGGTGGGTGGCCACTAACATCCACCTGGATCAACATAGCTACTAGTATGGCCTCATGTGAAGCTGTCTGATTGAGGAATCTCTTCAGTAAGCTATTTGGACATGTGTTGGATACCACCGTGGTCCTCTGCAACAACTAGAGTGGGATCCGATTATCTAGGAATCTTGTGTTTCATGATCGCTCCAAGCATATAGATATCAGGTACCCACTTTATCCAGGATATGGTACAACGAGGAGCAATAAGGCTCCATCACATTGGGACTGATCAGCAGGTCGTTGATATTCTGACAAAGCCCCTAGGGAAGGTCACGTTCTTGGCCTTCCTAGAACAACTTGGAGTCGTGGAGAGACCCTCTTATGAGGGTCCTGTATGAGATGGACATTGAGCTCTGCGAACTCCGGGGGGCTTGGGGTACTTCTTATAGCGATGAGCAACCATAGGGTGAGTGGTTCAGCCTTCCCCTAGTGGTTTGCAGTGTACAAGGGGAGTGGTTCATCCTTCCCCTAGTGGTTTGTAGTGTACAGGGTGAGTGGTTCAGCCTTCCCCTGCAATACCCCTTGGCGACATGTAGGCAAGATGAGTGGTTCATCCTTCTCCTGCTGAGACATCCTACCCATGCAGTCTAGGACTCATGGGAAGTACCTCTCATCTGGTCGATGAGTAAGGAAATGAGGATAGGGACCATAGTACTATCAATGGATCTAAGTTGCAGGAAACATGGGTAGAGGGTCTGTTTCTGTACGGAAACGAAACGGAAACAGGGAAACCCGTACGATACGGCCCAGAAACTCGTTTCCGGCCATACTGTCCCATTTCTCGAGGAGGAAACATGGCCAGTATGGCCGGAAACGAGTTTTCAGGCCGTACGGTGGAGTTTCCCCACGCAGATTGACTTTTTATTAACTTTTTTTTTTAATTTTGTTTTCTATTTTTTAATTGGGTGACTAAAGTGGCTTCTAGTTGCTTCTAGATGCCTCTCTCAAGTTATGAAAGTGACCTTTGCCTCATTCTCTCATCACACAATTGAGCAAGTCGTTTCTTTTGGAGACTGACGATTTTAGCAAAGGAGAAGAGAGGAAGAGAACAGTGGTTTCAGCTAGGGTGTTTTCAATAGTGAGCAAAGGATATTTCAGCAGCAAGAGCAAGAGATTTCAGCAGCAAATTTGGAGTGCAAAGTTTCTGGCTACGGCATTCTTGGTTTTTTGGCTCAGCTACAATGATATTTCTCATCTTTTCTGGCATTTTGGGGTACCTTCAGCTACAGAAAATTAATTTGGGTAAGCAACATTCATTTTCTTAGTTTTTCCTACTATTTCTTCAATTTTTCGAGGGTTTATGCTGCCAAAAATATAAAAACAGGGGGTTGTGGGTTGTACAAAAACAGCAGATCCATTGGCAAGGAGGGCATATCAAAGAGAGCAAGATGAGGCGGATGTTATTAAGAAAAGGCATGATGAGCTTACTCAAGCTACTTCTCAAGCTCCATCTAACATTGAGCCAAGGATTGTAGTTGAAGCAAGAAAGAGGAGAGTCAGTGCCACTCAACAACATGAACAACCAGCACCCAAAAATACCAGAGGGGCATCCCCTTCAGTTCAGGATAGCAGAATTGCTAAATTGGTGAATGTGCAAGTGAGAGAAGAAACTGATTCCAGAATGGCTAGGTGCATTTATGCATGTGGTATCCCATTCAATGTTGTTCTCTCTCCTTACTGGCAAGATATGATAAGGGCAATTAACAAAGCTCCTCAAGGGTACAAGGGGCCCAACTATGAGAAAGTCAGAACTCAGCGTCTCAAAAATGAGAAGGAGCTTGTGGAGGATATCTTATCACCAATTCGTTCTTCCTGGAGTAACTCTGGAGTTACCATAGTCTCAGACTGATGGACAGATACAAGGCGCAGACCATTGATAAATATCATTTCCACTTCCCCCAAAGGAGCAATGTTTATCAAGGCGGAACACTGCTCAGGAGAGGTAAAAGATGCACAGTTCATTGCTGATGTTATTATAAAAGCTATTGAACAAATAGGGCCTAACAAGGTGGTGCAAGTTATCACGGATAATGCACCAGTTTGCAAAGCTACAGGTTTAATTATTGAGGGGAGGTATGACCACATCTTTTGGACACTATGCATTGTCCATAATCTGAATCTGATCTTAGAGGAGATCAACAACAAAGTTTCCTGGATAAAGGAAATCACAGGGGAAGTAAGGGAGATTGTCAAATTCATCACCAACCACCACTAATCTCAAGCCATATTTCGAGAGTACTCCAAATTGGAGTTGTTAAAAGTTGTTGAGACAAGATATGCCTCAAACTTCCTAATGTTGTGCCGCCTTGTTGAGGTTAAGCATGCATTAGTTTCTATGGTGGTGAGTCAACTTTGGATTGAGTGGAGACAAGAAAATTCAGAGCAGGAATATATGGTGCGTAGATTGTGCCTTGATGAGGATTGGTGGAGCAAGGTAGATTTCTTGCTAAAGTTCACAACCCCTGCATTTGAGCTTCTTCGGAGTGCTGACACTGGCCAACCTTTCTTAGGAGAGGTATATGATGGCATGGATTCCATGGTTGAGAAAACTATGGAAATCATTTCGCCAGAGTCTCCACAAATTTTGTTTGTTGATGATCATTTTGCTGGTTTAGTCAAGAAAATCATTGTTGATAGGTGGAACAATTTCAACACTCCATTGCACACTTTAGCACATGCCTTGAACCCCAAATTTTATGATGAGGAGCTTATTGCTCAAAGCAATGGGAAGAGGAAGGCACCCCATAAGGATAGAGAGGTGGCTAATGGGGTGAAAAAAGCCCTTATCAGAATGTTTCCTTCTCATCTACACAGGGAGGTAAAGGAAGAATTTGCTAGTTTTGCTGCAGGAATAGATGATTATGCAGATATATCAGCTTTGGAGGAGAGAAGCACCATGAATCTAGTTAGGTGGTGGATTTGTCATGGATAAAATGGTGTACATTTGCAAAACCTTTCCATTCGTATTCTTTCACAAGTGACAGGCTCTTCATCAGCAGAAAGGAATTGGAGCACTTATGGTTTTATTCATTCTGTGAAGCACAATAGGTTGGGCTCATAGAAGGCAGAGGATCTTGTTTATGTGCACTCCAACCTTCGCCTTGCATCTCATAGTGGTCGAGAATACAACAATGGTCCTTCTAAAGAATGGGATGAGGATGCAAAAAGTTCTGATTTGGATCTCTCTCTCGCTGCCCTAAATATTGATGTCCAAACTAGAAGTGGAATTGGCCCATCATCTTCTTCAACACCATCATCCATTGTTGAGCATTGTTCTGCTTCTATTTTTTATGAGGATTAGTCTTTTGTCTCTATAGTTCTTGCAGCCTTATAGTCTTTATTGTACTTGCAGCCTCATTTATTAATATATAATAAAGGCTGATTTTGAGATTTGGATATATAATAAAGGTTGCTTTTGGATATTCCAATATTTTTATTTTCATTATGTGATCATTCATGAGTAAATGTGATGTAAATTTAATCATAATGTTTAAATGTAATAAATTATAATGTATTATGTATGCTTTATGATTGCACATATATAATTATTTAATATATATAATTAATATATATATATATATATTATATATATATATATATATTCGTGTTTCCCCGTTTCCAAAATTTGGGGAGGTCGTGTTTCGTACCGTGTCCGTTTCGGAAACTCATACCCGTTTCCCAGTTTCGTGCAACTTAGCAATGGACGCATCGTGTACTACCGTACTCCCTATGCTAGGATGGACGATATTGATCTGGGATCAATTGAAACTGACTTCAGGTTGGTAAGAGTTGTATGAGATACTCTCTTTTGATTGGAATTGACTTCGGGTCAGTAAGAGTGGTATCACACTCTCCTTTGATTGGGACTGACTTCGAGTCAATAGACAATGGTATGATACATTCTCGATCACTTCTTCTTCTTCATAATTCAGCAGAGTAGAGCAATGCATTGATGGAAGAGATAATACAGATTGGCAGATGGATTAGCAGATGGAGTTCTCCCTAGTTGAGAGGGAGTGTTAAAATTGGCAACTAGGGCCAAACTCCACATGGGTCATCTTATTTATGACAACTGATATTTTTCTTGGATTCCTCTCTCCGAGAGGTGTAGGATTGATCTAAACATCATCCAATTCCGACATGTACAAATGAAGTTATGAATTTATTTTGATTATGGACAAACTGTCAAGGTCGACTAGCAAACTTATGTAGGCTCAAAAGCCCAATAGTTATGTATATTCATCCTCAATGTTTTCTACAAATACATGACAACTTATGTAGGCTCAGAAGCCCAACAGTTATGTTTATTCATTCTCAATGTTTTCTATAAATACATAATGCCTTAGCTTCATTTAGACACACTCATCTTCACACTTCTCTCTCTCTCTCCTCATTGATTGGATACAGATTTATGGGCCTCTCTCTCTCCACACGGCCGAAATTTCAGGAGAGTGAAATTTCAGGAGACCGAATTTCTGGATAGTTTGACCAAGTGTTGACCAGCATGTGTTGACCTCCTTTGATTGCATTTTTGTGAGGGCTATCTCTATTTGGGCAGGCCACATTTCTGGGCACAGAAATCGAGTCTAAATGTTCAATGTTGACCAGTGTTGACTGCAGCTAGCGCTGACTGCATGTGCGTTGTTTGACTAGACTTTGACTGGGCTGAATTTGACTGTTTTGAACGCTGTTTTATCTTGCTGTTGGAAGCCGAAGTTGACTGAAGTTGACCGATTTGCTGAGGGTCAAATCTGCCCTGTTGACCAGCATTGACTTTCCTGGTTAGGGCTCTTTTGCTGCTGTTATAAATTATCAGATTTGTAAATTGTACTCTCTCTGCTGAACTATTGAAGACTAAAAGAAGATTTGATCAAGGGTTTCCCCACATTGGAGTTTGTCCCTGAGTGGTGCCACATCTTGTGTCCTCTTGTCTTGGTTTGTCTTCTACTGTTTATGTTTATGTTCTATCTGCATTTTTTTATCATGTTGATGTGATTGCTAATCTGAATATTGATACTGGGTTAATAAAGAAATTGAAGTCAACTCAAATTTAATACAGATCTCTAGTAGGTATTAGAGTTTGACATTGTATTGCCTTAACCTCAGATTAAAGGCTAAATAAGATATTTTATTTGTTCCTCTTACCTCTCTTGATTCAAATAAAATACCAAATATATTGCAGAAACATGTAGATACATATATATATGTAAGCAATATGCAGATACATATGAACCTTAAGAGTAATTCATTATACAAATTGATTTATCCAATGGATTTGTTTTTAATAACAGATGTTAAATTCATAATTCTAAATTCCACTCAAAATTTTCCTCCAAGTGATGAGCAAAAATGGGGAATTCGGTCTACTGGGTATGAGAGTTTGATATGGTATTGCCTTTGACCTACTTAGATTAAAGTTTTGACCTACTTAGATCAAGGTTAGTTTAAGAGTGAGATTCGTCTCGGTCACGAGGCTATGCAGATAATACTCCAAAATACTGAGAATGTGTATACCACTAAACCTCATAGACACTCGAATCTATAACTCTCTTTCATAAAGGCCAAGCACTATATCCTACGAGTACTGAAGTCTAGACAGCCTCCCCGCAGTCAGTGTGGCATCAGGCATCTATATCTAATTGTGAAACCATGCATGAAGCTTTAATTAACGCGTGATTAAAGACATCATACTGACATCTTTCTTTGAATGGGCCCCAAAAACCCATGCGCAAGTCCATTATTTTCCCACGATAAGCATGGTCCACGCAGGCGAGAGTTTTCTCAATTCCATACGCCATGCATGTGAACTATGCATAGAGCTTTTAATCCCCCAAACTCATTTAAACAAAAAAAAACGCAGCGATTTTCGCATCCATATGGCATACGTGCGAACAATGCTTAGAGCTTCCAATCCAAAAATTGCAGCAATTGACATGATGATTAAAGATATCATGTATTACTTCACTATTCGCAGTGTCAATTGCTTGAGATGGGCCTATAAATACAGGCATCTTGTTTGAACTGTACCCAGATATTTACCGTAGCAATTATAACTAACATATGAAAACTGTTGCTAAAAGTTAAAGTAGTCTAACACATGTTGCATGCCACAAGTTGCATTTTCAGTTTCCTCGAGCTTATGGAATGTGGCGGAAAAGCCAAGGCACTTCACATCAGAATTTGTTGAGCTGCATAATCTTGCATCTTCAAATCCAAATGATAAATATGATTTGCTTGATTGAATTTTCTGACAAACTAATCAACAATGAAAGAATCATACTATGCCATATTAAAAGTATAAATGAGGGTAATATATTTACTCCTGTCAAGAACAGTCCGTTCTTAAATTAAGAAGTCTAAACCAAGGGAACGAAATTCTAGCCAGACCAAATTCATTGATTTGGCCAGCCAAGACGTATCATCATACACCAATTCCCCAAAAGAAAAATTCAATAAGTTCGATGTCAAATCCGGCTTGACGTCTGGTACTATCATGGGAACTGATAGTAAAATCCATTGAAATACAATTTCACTAAATGTAAAATGTGTGAACATGGTGTAATTGACAATAGGCTCAAATCTTAAATTGCAGCTTACATTCCATCTAATGGCACAGACACATGAGCCCAAAAAAATTGACACATTCACCGATTAATTGAACATCTGTCAGAACCAATACAAATGTAAGTAGTCGTTATTATCATCGTCTGTGGGTATAAACCCAAATGTATCCAATATCAGAGGGGCAATAGATTACAAAATGGGAATGTTATACAGTTTCAAAATAATATCCTAAATACAACTAGAATCTCTTCCAAGAAACAAATGAGCAACTCCCTTAAACAGCTGCTCATTATGGCATGCAATGCTATCACGGAGCAACTGTTGTATGACTGCTACCTAGAAGTTTAACACATTGCAAGGCATCAAAGCCATGACTCAAATTTTCCTATATTCCATCTGTTTGACTATCTGATAGCAAACAAAAACACTACCGTTGTCGCACAGATTGTCACGACAACGCTCAGACCGGGGGCTGTCACTCTGATCCCCGATCTCTCCGTTTAAGCCTGTCTCCCACGGCTAAGGGGGGTAGACCTTGTAAGGAGATGGACGACCAACTGCGAACCAGTTGGTTTGGGAGACACGAAAGAGAAAAGCACTAAATGGATTTGCTTAATTTGATGGATCAGTGCCTTATGGTTTGATGTCAGAACGATCACTTAACAGATGTTGCAGGAAATTAAACTGTGCACAGTAATCATTATCATCAAATAACTTCGAAAAATGCAAGATATCCAGTAAATTCACAAATGCTTTTAACAATGATCTGGCAAATTTTAATTAATAGCTTTGAAAGATACAACAGTGCGAATTCGAACATTAACCAGATATCATTTATTTCAAGGACGCCAAATCATGTAAAAGATAAACATTAATCTCACATCAACATTGTAGCCTCAGCAAAAATATAGAACATGATAAAATTTCCAGGCTAAGACTTTAACTGGCAAAATATTTCCACGATGCTTTTTTATGCTTTTCTGACAAAATTTTTAAAGAAAAAATCTAAACTAAAGGAAAATTTTAAAAGTCTAATCTAAAGACTAAAGTCCTAAAAAATTTATTTTCTTTTTTTTTAAGTCCTTTTAATATATATATAATATATATATATATATATATATATATATATTATTTATTTATTATTTTTTTATTTTTTAATTTAAACAAAATTTAAAATAAAAAATCAAATTTTACACTTAAACTAGAAACCCTAAAAAATCAAAATTATGATCTAAAACTGAGACCCTAAAATTTTTTTATGGATTTTTTTTTTTTTTAATGTTTATATTTAAAACCCAAACTTTTAAATAAAAGAAAAAAAAATTAAAATGCACCTAAACGAAACTAAAACGTAACAAATGAAAACTGATAAAAAAAAACTAAACCTAAAGGTAATTAAGAATATAACGCATACGTATTGAAAAGAATCTAAACTAAAAAAAATATAGATCGATTTAACTCTACGCTATACGTATTAACTGAACCAAAAATAAAAATCGATTTTTTGATTTCCTTTAAACCTATGCCACGTCAAACTGAAACCCACGATATTAAAAAAAAAAATTGATTTGTGCTTTGAGTATGTTTACAGGGTCGCGCAGCTATGGAAATTCGACAGTGGGCGGAAAGGGTTACGCATACACCTGGTTCAGCACCTTCTGGACAGGTTTCGGATGTGGTTCTGATGTGCAGGCGCAAAGGGTTGAGGGAATGGCACACGAATCCAACAGAGGTGACAGCGTGAAGGTATGTGGATGCAGTGAGCGGTTTGTAGGTGAAAACGCAGGCCGCAGAGGAGTTGGATGGCAACCACGATGAATGAGGTTGCAATGGAACTCAACGCGAAGGATGGGGAACGTAGGTGCGTGGAGATGACAATGTGCAACGGATGGAAAGGATATACGTTGATGAGGATCAGCACACACGCAGGCGGAGAAGGGAAAACGCATACACAATTCACCCTCACGTGATTGTAATATCCAAAACCACAAGATTTAGACACAACAATGAAAGGATTTAACCTATACTTTAATTGCAAACGTATGGATCGAGACTCTTACCTGATGTCCACCTCGCAGCGCATATAGATTTAGCTGACGTATGCAAAAAAAAATAGAACGCGGTTGTGTGCAGGCTCTGAGGTTGGTCGATAGCAGCTGAATTCCCACGCTGACTAAAAAAAAATAAGCTTCTACGCACAGTTTTGTAAGCAACCAGATGCAGCAGAACTAAAATCTGATACCCACGACTTTGAAACTCAAAATCACTTTGTTTTTTTTTTGCAGGTCAGCGTGCAGGTGGACGGAGGTTTGGGGCATATGGAGATGATATTGCTCAGATTTGATTGATGAAACCCCAGAAATTTCTCGGCACCTTTAACCTGCAGAAGAAAGGAAAACCCTAATAAAATCTGTGTATAAAACAAAAATTAAACCCTAGATCAGCTAAACAATTTCCAGTGTTTTGACTCTTAAACAGCCAGATTGATCAATAATCAGCAGTAATATTATCGAAAATTTCAGATTTGCTATGGAAAACTTTTAGAAAATCTCTTATGCAATTCAGAAAAACAGACTAAAATGATTAACCCAGGATCAAAACTAGCTGGGCCCTGCAAAAAATGCTTGTGAGAGTTGGCTGGTTCAGCCGAGAACTTCCCCAAACACCCACTGATCCTCAAGGGTTTCCTGCACAGCTCACTTCAACCGTTAAATAAGAGAGAAAAAGCAGTCCTAGATCTCAAAAACAATGGAGATACCTGCCATTACATCAGAAACCCTAATACTACTCAAACCCTAGCATGTGAACAAGATACCTATGCTCAACAATACTCTTCATTAAGTTGTTATTAACGGCTGAAAAATAAAATATGCAGAAATGAAATGGCTCACAACACTTTAAGAGAGTAACACCAGCAAGCTTTTGACCCCAAAGTCTTCTTTATTAGCACCAGAAAAGTTTACAAGAGAGCTTCTTCAGCACAAGACTCAGATCCAATATGATCTCAAATGACCCCTAGTACCCAATTTAAAGGAAAAAATCCCAACGGCTAGTTTGAGTGATCCATGTCAAAACGATCTCGACCGTCGATGAGGATCAAGACATCTCTTAATCTCATCCGTCGAATTTTTTAATGCATTAAAAAATTGAAATTCCCAAAATATTATTATTTTATTATTTTTTTTATTATGGATCATCAAACATAGCCTTTGGAAAAATTTCCCTAGGACCTAGGACTTAAGACCCATGAGGGGATTAAAATATTTCCTAACCCTCAAGACACTTTACATCATGACTTTTACAACTTTTACATCTTTAAGGGGGAAAAGCCCTTTGACATAGACCCTCATAGACCACCCAGTTTTGCGACCAAACATAACCTAGCAGATTAACACACTAGGATTCTCCTATGACTCTAATGACAAAATTCATTCCGGCTTTAGGGTCAAGTCGAAGGAAAACTCTGCCGATCATGGATCGGTGAGACGAAAAACCTCCCGGAATGCAGATTATCACTAGAAAATTAGGTCCACCTAGGCAAATTATATACATGACTCAGCTCTGCTAAGATTATTTACAACTCAAAATGCTGACTGGTTTTACAACTTAATATGATCAAGGTTGACGATGACTGTTGAATGGCACGGACATGTTGATCAAGCGCTGTCCCTTTTTGCGAAAAAAGGGGGGTGTACTGTTATGGGTAGTTGACACGCAGCGGTCAACATCTGGCTCTACTTGGGGACACGTTGCTGCACTGTAGGAATGTGAGAATCCAGAATCTGCACCCATGCAATACCAAACAAAAACATAAGTAGCGTCCATTCAAAAATCATCATATAACATTTAAGCACATGAAAGATAGAAGCTCTTCATTTATCAACTATCTAATAACATGAAAAGTAAATCTAAATCTAAAATAGAAGCGAAATGCTGAAAATGACAAGGAGAAGAGTTAGAAATACAATACAAAGGATGCCCCATGGCATCAGATATCATCTTTGAAGAACAGCTTGAGCATTTGGCCATTCGCAGGTAGATCTAGTGGTTCGCCATCCAATCTGCTCAAGTGGAATGAGTTTGGTTCGGCTATGTCTCGAATGATGTACGGTCCAAGCCACAAACTGTCAAACTTCTTATGTTTTCCTGGTTTCTCATTTTTGCAGTCCCAAAGCAATACCATATCTCCCACCTGCAAAGATCTAGATCAAGAATATTTATCAAAGCTTTTCTTAATGTTAGATTGATTTTTACACAGGATCAAAAGTTGTCCTACGAGCTTCATCTAACTCCACAATCTGATCTATTCTATTTTGAAAAACATCTTTGTCAGTAGAAAAATTTTGGAGCTGATAAGCTGGCAACTTAAGGTGCACAGGTAAGGTTACATCCAAGCCGTAAACTAATTCAAAGGGAGATTTAC
>APFE030910130.1:0-10868 GCA_000404065.3 Pinus taeda | reverse complement strand
GAACATGAAATTGCAAGAGAAACTAGGTGAAGGAAAAAAACAAATGTGGCAGATCACCAAGGTCAATCCCATAAGTGCCTCCCTGGAAATGGCACAAAAATGTTGGGTGCAGTATAGGGTATATAAATGTACCAACATTTAATTTTTCAATTTGAAAAGTTTGTGAACTTCGAGACGCAACACTACTAATGCCAGAGAAAGGCCCTGGAAACCTGCAAAACAAATGCTAGTCTATCTTGCGTATTAATCTCATTAATAAATGAAATCCTGCACTAAAAGAGAATTCAAGGAAACACCAATTCAAACAATTAAAAACAAGTAGGAAATAAAAGAAATCAATGCGAAAGTAAATTCTAATTACGAGCGAACAGAAGAGAAATCTGAACTAGAAATAAAGCAATGTCGATATAATAACAAAAAGACTATGAAAACCATTTGGCTTGCACTAGTTGTACCTGCACTAATTCTTCCTGTACTAATTATATGTAAAGTTAACTTGAAAGCATTAGCAACATAACAAGGAAATTTACTATGTAAATAAATTCATGAAAGAAATTGAATTAATATGCCTTCCTTGTCTTGAAAATAAATCTTGCAAACTGTCTAGAAGTTAAAGGAAACTACAATACTAATTAAACATTACCATCGTATACATGTTGGCTTTGTGTCATAAGAATCACAACTTTAGATAGTATAAACTTATATGTGATCGCTGCTTAATGATGTACGAGTTAATGATTAAATGACTTCACCATTTCATAATTATTCAAATGCATAACATGAAACCGATCAAAGCACAAACCCGTTGATTCTCGGCTAGAGCAGATGATTCTTTAAAACTTGTAAAGGTAGGATGTTGCATCATAAGCCAATATTGTAAGTTTAGGTAATTTGAAGGATGCAATCGTTATTTAAAATATTTCAGGTGAAAATATGATTAACGATGCAGTAATTGAAATAGTTTGTAAATGAACAATTTGCGGCAATTTAAATAACATCAACTTGAAGAAGGAAACGAGACTGAAAGTGTTACACAGTAAATAATAATATAAATTCTAATTAATTTAAAAGATGTAGAACGATGTCGAGTTGGTCTGGCAGCCAACCCAGCGAGCTCACACCCTCGCTTAACCTAGTTCACACAGTAATCAGAATCATTAGATGCAATAGATGAATAGACAAAGCATGAATAAAAATTGCTTCAATTAATTCCTAAAAAAACAATCTTTTACATCAAGAAGACTGATCTAATAATCACCCTATGAGTGACCTCAGTTGAAGATTTATTAAACAAAAGGTATTACAGACTCATGTGTTGGTGTGTGTGTTCTGTGTTATTGAAACAACGGATCGATCATATTGCCAATACACAGACATTTTAAATGGAAAGACAGTAGAGAAATACAGTAAGCAACACAAAGACACAAACAATTTTTAATAAGGAGTTCACCCTATTCTCCAAGGCTACGTCTCTGGTCCAGCTTCAGTGGTGACCTTGTTTTATTGTGTCTTATAGCAGAGAAATTACAATACCGGGACTCAATATGAGTTCTCCTGAAGCAGATTTTACTTGGCAGGGTGGTTCTTGGATTCCCCAAGACACTCAGAGTTCACAGACTCCTTTGCTTCCTACCAGCCCTGTGACCCTTGGTCTACAGTGGAAAGATCCAAACGTGATGCTCAGTCTGGACAGATTCTTCTTTGGGAAGGCTTGAATCTTCAAGCTCTCTGGTGCTCGATGCTGCCTGTTGTCAGCTCGGCCCTCTGTCTCCCTTGCTTGGCTTTACTATTCTCTGTGTTCATTCCCTCTCTCAGGGTTCACTATTCACTATCTCTCTTGGTCGCTTGGACTCCTTTCCAAATCTTCCTCTCTCTTTCAACTGTCTCTGTTGATGGCTTTAACCAGTCGATCCTATGCTTGTTCAGTTCCTCTCCCACCTGCGTCGATTCTCCTGCTGCAGTTGTGCTTGGAGTTCCCTGTTCGGCGTCAGCATGAACACTCCGGGAGTGCCACGTGTCTCCATCTAACTAGTGCAATCATGCTTCATCAATTTTTTCATCCGGTTATGTCGTGAATACGCTCTTTCTCCACTGTGGTGGTCAACGAATTCCAAATCCTTTTTATAAATCGTAGCTTATTTCCCTGTCGGTTCCGCTTCTTTCTATCGGGCGCAACCTCAGCCGTCCGATCTGGGCTCCTCCAGATCCAACGTCATACGCACGTCGAGCGCGGTTGACTTGCTTGACCGATAACGTGCGATCACGGCAGTTTTTCTTTCACCTCCATTACCATGCGTCGATCACTGAGTGGGATCGCTTCGCTCTCCTCCAAAACCTCTCACCGTTCAAGGGCACCCCAATCAATACCGTCGGTTTTCCAGAGCGCGGGTCCCGCCTTTGTCCTTTAGCACTTTTGCTTTTCTACCCACGGTTCTCCGGCTCCCAACGTGACCGAGTTCTTGAGGCTCTTCCATTTTATCCCTATTCGCCTAGCGATGCACGATTAGCACTTAAGCGCGCTAACCACGCATCAAAATCACCTCCTTTTCGCGATCCGGGGCTCCCAGGGGCTATTTTGACCTCCTGCGTAGTCTCCATGGGCCTCAGTAATCGTGCTTTGACCGAGGTCCTCGTCGTTTTGTGTCGGTTGCCATGGCCACTGGTTCAGGGTGTTTTTGATGTTGTTTTGGATTTCATTAAAGATTTGTTTAACTCGATACAGCCAAAGTTCTTGATAGTCTTTTTTGGATCCGATTCGGATCACGGCCTCCCTACTGAAAAAGCTTTTGGACCACCAAAAGTTGGTTTTCTTCAAGCATCGACTAAGTGAGGAAACTTTTGTCTCATTTGTCCAATCTCAATCCACATCACGCTGCTCGTTTTCAAACCTTTAAGCCCAATCCTGAGGTATTCCACCTGTCTATTGCGCGTCGTCCTCACCTTCCTATCCAGCACTGTGTCTTCCTGCAACTCATTAAGATATTCAGGTAGCAGGTCATCAACAGAAGGTAATTGACTCTGCTCTTCAAGCTCCTCAATCATTGAAGGTTCAAACAACCTCAATCAATCTGCGTTCACGACTGAGTAGATGTGCATGTAAGCTGGCAGATCAAGGCGAAAATCATTCTCACCAATCCTCTAAAGTATCCTGAAGGGTCCATACCTGATAGGTTTTAGCTTTTTACCTTCACCTTGCATTATGTCCTTGTTGATATACAGCCAGACTTGGTCTCCAACTTGAAAACTATGCTCCATCCGATGCTTATCATGCCTACTGTTGTACTTGGCCTGACTCTTTTCCAGTTTTTCTTGTACTGCCTGGTGGATATCCTGGATCTGTTCAATGAACCTAGTTGCCTTGTCCACATCACTGTGTCTATCAACCATGGTATTTTTACCAAAGACAAAATCCAAAGGAGACCTTGGTATGAAACCAAAACAAGTCCCAAAAGGAGATCTCTGTGTAGAAGAGTGTTTGGCTCTATTGTAAGCATGATGCACATAGCACAAGTTCTCATCCCATAGCTTAGGGTGTTTGCTACAATATCCCCTCAGTAACTGGATCACTATCCTGTTAACTACTTCTGTTTGGCCATCTATTTGTGGATGAAAAGTTGTGCTTTTCTTTAATTTGGTGTCCATTAGTTCCCACAGACTTGACCAAAACTTCCCCACAAATCGAGTGTCTCGATCAAATACAATAGAAGTGGGTAATCCAAAATGAACCCATACATGTTCAAAGAATAATTTTGCAGTTTGTTCAGCTGTAATCTGTTTACTACAGGGTATCAAAATACACATTTTGCTGAACCTATGAACAACAACATATAGATAATCATGATCTTTCCTAGTTTTAGGCAGTCCTCCAATGAAATCCATGGAAATTCTTTCCCAAGGGTGAGAAGGAACTGGTAAGGGAGTGTACAAGCATAGTTTTCTATTGTTGGGCTTGCTTTTAGCACACATGGCACACCCATTTACATATCTAGAAACTGTCTCACTCATTTTCGGCCAATAGCAAAACCTTTGCAGCTATGCAATTGTTTTACTTACCCCAAAGTGACCTGATATCAAAGAAGTGTGTGATTCCCTAATTATATTTGCTCTCTCAGTTTGTGGAATGCAGAGTTTCCCACAATGATATAAGAGTCGGTCCTTCACATGATAGTCTAATTCTTCTACTCTTTTGCCTTGACTCAAAGTTGCATATACATCTCTAAAGTCCATATCCTGAGCATACTATTCTATGTAGCTTTCATGCAGCACAGAGTTATGCTTAAGTATGGTAGATGCATTTATAATGGGTCTAGATAACATTTCTGCAACCTTGTTATGTATGCCCTTTTTATATCTGATGACTAAATGAAACTGTTGTAGAAACCCCATCCATCTACAATGTCTTGATTGCTACAATTTAGTTTGGGAGTGTAGGTATTGAAGTGGCTGATGATCAGTATGTATTACTGTTTCCTTGCCCATTAAATAACGTTTCCACTTTTTCACACTCTGAACTAATGCATACAATTCTTTGTCATATGTAGGATAGTTAACTACTGCAGGATGAAAAGTCTTAGAATGATAACATATGGGTTTACAATGTTGTGTCAACACTACTCCCATGGCATAGTCACTGACATCAGTTTGGATCTCAAATGGTCTTTGTATATCTGGTAGTGCTAGTACAGGTGTTGTACTAATCTTTTCTTTTAAGGTGTCGAAGGCTTTCTGTTGTTTGCCTCCCCACTGAAACACCTTGTTCCAATCCTAATCAACAGCATGGTAAGGGAGCTGCAATTAGGAAAATTGAAATGGAACTTCCTCCAATATTGTGTTGCTCCTAAGAAGCATTCTCCTTCTGTAGCAGACCTTGGTTTAGGCTAGTTTAATGATGACTGCCACTTTAGAGGATCTATTTTCAATTTCACCTCCCCTAACTATATGACCCAAATAATTTAGAGAGGTTTTTCCAAATTCACCATTGGAGAGTTTAACATAAAGTTTTTCTCTTTTCAA
Organism: Pinus taeda; assembly: GCA_000404065.3. Classification (NCBI taxonomy): domain Eukaryota; kingdom Viridiplantae; phylum Streptophyta; class Pinopsida; order Pinales; family Pinaceae; genus Pinus; species Pinus taeda. The sequence continues at coordinate 5,855 of APFE030910130.1, read as the reverse complement.
AACATCTAATGTCTGCTTAACATGCTTTAAATGTTCTTCCCACGTTTTACAAAAAACTAGAATGTCATCCAGATACACAATAACAAAATCATCAAGAAAAGGTCTGAGTACAGCATTCATTAATCTCAGGAAAGTAGCAGGGGCATTGGTCAAGCCAAAAGTCATAACCAGCCATTCATACAATCCCTGGTTTGTTTTGAAAGTTGTCTTCCATGCATCTTTCTCTGCAACTCTGACCTGATGGTATCCACTATGCAAGTCCAGCTTGGTGAAATAAACAGCTTCCTTTAATTGATCTAAAAGATCATCTATGCGAGGAAGGGGATAACGATTTTTGATTGTTATCTTATTCAGTGCTCAGTAATCAATGCACATTCTCCCATACCATCTTTCTTTTTTCACCAAAACCGATTGGGTGACACATGGGCTGATGTGCTAAGGCCTGAATGAACCTTTCTCGAGCAACTCCTGCACCTGCTTCTTGATTTCAGCATTCTCTAAAGCAGACAACCTATACATCCCAATGTTAGGAAAAGGAACATCTTGCTGCATAATAATATCATGTACTATTCCCTTTTTCGGTGGCAGACCTTTAGCTTCTTGAAATAAGACATCATACTCTAAAACAATATTTTCTATATCAGCTTGCTGATCAGCATTACAGCCCTCAAATATTTTGGTCTTATCAGGTGTATTTTCCTTTACAACCATCAGTAAGAACTGTTTGTATGAATTTATCATTCTTTTCATCTGTCCTGAGTTTATCAGAGTATAATTATTCTTGAGCTTGTGAGCTCTTACAAAGTATTCGATTCCATCTTTGACAAGTAGATACGTGTTCTCATCTCTATTGAAAATAGCCTTTCTATCATACAAGTAAGGACTTCCTAAAACAATTCCACATATATCCAAAGGAATTACATCTAACTCAACCTCATCTACAAATGCTGTCCCAAAAGAAAACTTGAGTTTGCAGTGTCTAGTCACTTGTAGTTGTGCTTTATCATTCAACCATCCTAATGGGTATGGTTTCTTCTGAGGTGTAGTTGTTAATCCCAATTTCTTTACAATTGCTTCAAAAATTAGATTTACTTGTGAACCACTATCAAACAAAGTATCAATCTTTTGATTTATGGAAACAACTCGAATATGGAAAAGCTCATGTCTTTTTCTCTCATGTTCTTCATCAACAACAAACTGAGCAGAATTACTAGTAGATGCTTTAGAATTATTACCTTTTATACATGTGGCTGCAATGATTGTTTCATCTCCCGAGTCTGACCCCAAATCTCTCTAAATAGCTGCAGAAGTCTTCTTCTTCTTGCCCTCAGACTTCTTAGGTCTCAGCTCTGGGTGCAGAATCCAACAGTTCTCATCATCATGCCCCTCCTTTTTACAGTGAGTGCATGAAGCTTTTCCTTTTTGTGCAGTGCTAGCCTTCCTTGCTTTCCACTTCTGCTTTCTTTTCTCCTTTCTCTTGCTTACAGTGGGTTGGGATGGTCCCCCAACTTCTGTATGTCCATTCTTTCCTCTAGCTTCTAGATGATTAGCTTGTACAGATACCTCATCTATACTAGTGGGATTAAACATGAGGATGGTATGCCTCATGTAGCTATGTAGACCACCAATATACTTCAAAAGAGTTTCTGGTGAGTCTAATGAGATGCCCAACATCAATGCTCTCTTTTTGAATTCTTGAGTATACCCTTGCACACTTTTCCCTTTCGATTGCCGAAGAGTTTGCCAACTCATCATGGCTTGTTGCATGTAGGCCAATGGATAGAACTGCTTTTTGATTGCAACAACAAATTCACTCCAAACAGAGATGGTCTTGCCATGTCTTTTCATATCAGCTCAGGTTCTGCCTTCCCACCAAACCAAGGCAGTGCCCCCTAGGTGTAGGCTTTCCAGCTGAATCTTACTCTTATCTGAGTCTATGTTCTGTACTCTGCAATACACATCAATTTGTCTAATCCAATTGTCCAACTTTTTAACATTTAGCTCTCCATCATATATCGGCAAATCAAATTTGACATCCAGTTTAATCAAGGATGCTTTCTTATTATGCACAGGGCTACTAGGAGGTGTAGGAAAGATTTCTTCTTTTCCCTTTCCTTTTGAGTAGTCATGGGAATGAGATTAATCTTCTTCTTTTTCTTGTTTAGAGCCTGATGAATCCTCATCCTTATGCTTTCTAAAGTCCCTATACATTTCTTATACCATGGACTTTATAGCTAGGAAACTTTCTATGAACTGAGGGTTGACCCTATAGAACCTTCTTCTGACATTGTCTTTCGAGAATAGACTCTTCCAATTTCAGGATTAGTTTCCACAAACTCTCCTTCTCCTAAGTTGAGCTTTGATCTAGTGATCATTCACAGCTAAACCAACACAAGCTTGTCTAACCTTATAGCCTAGAGCTCTGATACCACTTGATCTGATAATCACCCTATGAGTGACCTCAATTGAAGATTTATTAAACAAAAGGTATTGCAGACTCATGTGTTGATGTGTTTGTTTTGTGTTATTGAAACAACGGATCGATCAGATTACCAATACACAGACATTTTAAATGGAAAGACAACAGAGAAATATAGTAAGCAACACAAAGACAAAAACAATTTTTAATAAGGAGTTCACCCTATTCTCCAGGGCTATGTCTTTGGTCCAGCTTTAGTGGTGGCCTTGTTTTATTGCATCTTATAGCAGATAAATTACAATGCAGGGACTCAATATGAGTTCTCCTGAAGTAGATTTTGCTTGGCAGGGTAGTTCTTGGATTCCCCAAGCCACTCAGAGTTCACAGACTCCTTTTCTTCCTACCAGCCCTATGATCCTTGGTCTACAGTGGAAAGAGCCAAATGTGATGCTCAGTCCAGACAGATTCCTCTCTGGGAAGGCTTGAATCTTCAAGCTCTCTAGTGCTTGATGTTGCCTGTGGTCAACTCGACCCTCTGTCTCCTTTTCTTGGTTTTACTATTCTCTGTGTTCAGTCCCTCTCTTAGGGTTCACTATTCACTGTCTCTCTTGGTCGCTTGGACTCCTTTCCAAATCTTCCTCTCTCTTTCAGCTGTCTCTGTTCATGGCTTTAACCAGTCGATCCTATGCCAGTTCGATTCCTCTCCCGCCTACGCTGATTCTCCTGCTGCAGCTGTGCTTGGAGTTCCCTGTTCGGTGTCAGCATGAACGCTTGGGGAGTGCCACATGTCTCCATCTAACTGGTACAAGCATGCTTCGTCGGTTCGTTCCTCTGGTTATGTCGTGAATACGCTCTTTCTCCACCGTGGCGGTCAATGGATTCCAAATCCTTTTTTTAGATCGCAGCTTATTTCCCTGTCGGTTCTGCTTCTTTCTATCGGGTGCAATCTCAGCCATCCGATCTGGGCTCCTCCAGATCCAACGTCATATGCACGTTGATCGCAGTTGACTTGCTCGACCGATAGCGCACGATCACGGTGGTTTTTCTCTCACCTCCGGTGCCATGCGTCGATCGCTGAGTGGGATCGCTCCACTCTCCTCCAAAACCTCTTACCGTTCAAGGGCACCCCGATCAATACCGCTAGTTTTCCAGAGCGTGGGTCCTACCTTTGTCCTTTAACACTTTTGCTTTTCCGCCAGCGGTTCTCCGACTCCCAACGTGACCGAGTGCTTGAGGCTCTTCCATTTTAGCCCCGTTCGCCTAGCTTAAGCGCTAATCACGCATCAAAATCGCCTCCTTTTCTCGATCCGGGGCTCCCAAGGGCTATTTTGACCTCCTGCACAGTCTCCATGGGCCTTAGTCAGCGCGCTTTGACTGAGGTCCTCGTCGTTCCGCACCAGTTGCCATGGCCACTTGTTCAGGGTGTTTTTGATGTTGTTTTGGATTTCATTAAAGATTTGTTTAACTCGATACAGCCAAAGTTCTTGATAGTCTTTTGTGGATCCAATTCAGATCACGGCCTCCCTACTGAAAAAGCTTTTGTACCACCAAAAGTTAGTTTTCTTCAAGCATCGACTAAGTGAGAAAACTGTTATCTCACTTGTCCAATCTCAATCCACTTCGCGCTGCTTGGTTTCAAACCTTTAAGCTCAATCTTGAGGTATTCCACCTGTCTACTGCACGTCGTCCTCACCTTCCCATCCAGCACTGTGTCTTCCTGCAACTCATTAAGATATTCAGGTAGCAGGTCATCAACAGAAGGTAATTGACTCTGCTCTCCAGGCTCCTCAACCATTGAAGGTTCAAACAACCTCAAGCAATTTGCATTCACGACTGAGTAGATGTGCATGTAAGCTGGCAGATCAAGGCGAAAAGCATTCTCACCAATCTTCTCAAGTATCCTGAAGGGTCCATACCTGATAGGTTTTAGCTTTTTACCTTCACCTTGCATTCGATCCTTGATGATATATAGTGAGACTTGGTCTCCAACTTGAAAACTATGCTCCATCCGATGCTTATCATGCCTACCCTTGTACTCGGCCTGGCTCTTTTCTTGTTATTCATGTACTGCCTGGTGGATCTCCTGGATCTATTCAATGAACCTAGTTTCCTTGTCCACATCACTGTGTCTATCAACCATGGTATTTTTACCAAAGAAAAAATCCAAAGGAGACCTTGGTATGAAACCAAAATAGGTCTCAAAAGGAAATCTCTATGTAGAAGAGTGTTTCGCTCTATTGTAAGCATGTTGCACATAGCACAAGTGCTCATCCCATAGCTTAGGGTGTTTACTGCAATATCCCCTCAGTAACTGGATCACTGTCATGTTAACTACTTCTGTCTGGCCATCTGTTTGTGGATGAAAATTTGTGCTTTTCTTTAATTTGGTGTCCATTAGTTCCCACAGACTTGACCAAAACTTCCCCACAAATTGGGTGTCTCGATCAGATACAATAGAAGTGGGTAATCCAAAATAAACCCATACATGTTCAAAGAATAATTTTGCAGTTTGTTCAGTTGTAATATGTTTACTACAGGGTATCAAAATACACTTTTTTCTAAACCTATCCACAACAACATATAGATAATCATGCCCTTTCCTATATTTAGGCAATCCTCCAATGAAATCCATGGAAATTCTTTCCCAAGGGTGAGAAGGAACTAACAGGGGAGTGTACAAGCCTAGTTTTCTATTGCTGGGCTTGCTTTTAGCACACATGGCACACCCCTTTACATATCTAGAAACTATCTCACTCATTTTCGGCCAATAACAGAACGTTTGCAGCTGTGCAACTGTTTTACTTACCCCAAAGTGACCTGATATCAGAGAAGTGTGTGCTTCCCTAATAATCTTTGCTCTCTTAGTTTGTGGAATGCAGAGTTTCCCACAATGATATAAGAGTCGGTCCTTCACATGATAGTCCAATTCTTCTACTCTTTTGCCTTGACTCAAAGTTGCATATACATCTCTAAAGTCCATATCCTGAGCATATTGTTCTATGTAGCTTTCATGCAGCACAGAGTTATGCTTAAGTATGGTAGATGCATTTATAATGGGTCTAGATAACATATCTGCAACCTTGTTATGTATGACCTTTTTATATCTGATGACTAAATGAAACTGTTGTAGAAACCCCATCCATCTGTAATGTCTTGATTGCTGGAATTTAGTTTGGGAGTGTATGTATTGAAGTGGCTGATGATCAGTATGTATTATTGTTTCCTTGCCCATTAAATAATGTTTCCACTTTTTCACACTCTGAACTAATGCATACAACTCTTTGTCATATGTAAGATAGTTAACTACTGTAGGATGAAAAGTCTCAGAATGATAACATATGGGTTTACCGTGCTGTGTCAACACTGCTCCCATGGCATAGTCACTGGCATCAGTTTGGATCTCAAATGGTCTTTGTAGATCTGGTAGTGCTAGTAC
>APFE030910114.1:0-28387 GCA_000404065.3 Pinus taeda | reverse complement strand
AAAAGAATCTAATGTGATTCTTCAAAATCTTGTTTACGTTGTAGTTATGATGGCTTAATAAGTCAATAAGATTAGAAGTGTAGCAGATGTTCATGAATTGAGAGCGGATGTGAGTAAGAGTAGAGGTGGATCACAACAATCCTCAGTTCAAGAGGAAATATTGAAAATGAAAATTAAGTTTATATATATATAATGAATATTGATTAGTTATTCTATTATGATTAGATAAAGTCAAAGGATAAATAATAATAATAATAATAAAATGATATAGTTAGGAACTGTTTATTTTAGTAGTTATAATAAACATTGATAAGTTTTTTAATATAGTTTAAACATATCATCCCAATGAACACTTATTTATTATACCTAGTGCAAACTTGGTATTTAGCATTGAAATTTGCCTTTGACTAAGTATTAGTTTGTGTTCGACCAAATATTTATGCCATCCATAGTTTAACATTGAGAATTCATTTTTATTCTTATTTTTATTTTATTTAAATTTAGTTATTTGTAAGGTTATTGGTTGAGGTCTTATTATAGGTTGTTTAGTAACCTCCATTTTTATTAGTTACTACATTTTTATTTTTAGTTTTATTTATTTTTTTATTTCACTTTTTACTTTATTTTATTTTATTTTTTCTATTATTTCCATTTTCATAAATTGTAATTTCTGTATATATATGTTTATATATATGTTAACAATAAATCTCACACATATATAAACAATATTAGTTAATCATATTTTTTTTATTTTTTGTGATGACATTTAAAGAAACATTATTTTATTTTTTTGATTAAATTTTTATTTTTATTATATTTTCGTTTAATTAAATTACATTTAAAGCTAGAAGCGTGATACTTACTATGTAGCCTTTGTTTTTACTTTCATACATATATATATTAAATTCGAATTTCTCACATTAAAATGTTATATAAATTTATTATTATTTAATTTTTAAATATATATCATTTTTTATTAAGTAATAATTTCCTTTTACCCCTACCTAATAAATTTATATGTATTATTTTTAAAATTAACATAATTATTTATTTTATTTTTTCATTACCCTATCAAATCACAAAATAAATAAATACTAAAATCATTTGATCACATATTCTTGTGCAAATTTACCTTCAAACAAAGGAAATGTTTGAATTGTGTGGAAAAATGTGAGTTGACATGAACTGACGCTGGCCCAGCGAGCGTGGTATGCGTGGACGGATGAATGTTTGATTGTGGGGAAAGATGTGCGTTGACGTGAACTGATGGTGGCACACAGCGTGGCATACCTGGACGGAGGAATTTTAGAAGTTGGGTTTGAACTTTGAAAACAGATTCAATGCCATAGGGCTCCAATGGCGGATTTGAGCGCTCGGAAAGATGTGCGTTGACGTGAACTGATGGTGGCACACAGCGTGGCATACCTGGACGGAAGAATTTTAGAAGTTGGGTTTGAACTTTGAAAACAGATTCGATGCCATAGGGCTCCAATGGCGGATTTGAGCGCTCGGAAAGATGTGCGTTGACGTGAACTGATGGTGGCACACAGCGTGGCATACCTGGACGGAGGAATTTTAGAAGTTGGGTTTGAACTTTGAAAACAGATTCGATGCCATAGGGCTCCAATGGCGGATTTGAGCGCTCGGTTTCAAAGAGACGTAAAATACAAAAATTGCATTCATTTCAGAGTTGACACGATTACAGCGCACTATCAGGAATCGGGCGCAGTCTAAGAAAGTGGAGCATTTGTATTTTCCATGAAAGTCTGCTAATTAGTTCCCAAGTTTATTTGTAAATGCGGACTAAGAAAAACGGTTTCGGTAAACACGGAAACTCACTATCTAAAGACCTCAGCGACGTTTATTTGTCTCTATTCTGATTCCGCTTTCCGCCGGAATTTCAGTTTGTGGTTTGTGCATGCACATTTCAACTCTGTAAGTAAGAATAAAAAGAGATTAGAAGTAAGAATAAAAAGAGATTTATTTACATATAAAAAGAGATTAGAAGTAAGAATAAAAAGAGATTTATTTACAAATACAAAAAAAATCAGAAGTAAGAATCGGTGATGAGACTTATTTTTACAGTGAAAAAATTTGTTTTCATATTAAAAAAAATTATTTGCAAATACCAAAAAATTTTAAAAAGGAATTGGTGATAAGACTTGATTTGAATTCGTTCAAAATTTCTGAACTCCTTAATAGAGTCAAGGAGTCACTCATTATGACTGGAAAAGAAGCAGAATTTATTTTAAAAGTGCGAATTGTCCAAATCCTTTCATAATATAAAAAAATGAATACGCATGGTGGTTGGGTGGTACATTTCAGACACAGGCACGGTAGTTGATCTGTAAGATTGTGCATTTTTCCAATCTTAAAATAGCGTTATTTCTTATTAAATGGAATCACTTTTCAGGGTGGAACACTCTCCTCGATTGCTCCCAGAATGGAAATTCCAAAATGTTAAGGTGTTTTTTTCGCAAACCATTACATATTCTTTAAAGACATGACATATTCTATTACCAATCTAACAATAATTATATCAACATTTACATGCTGTACTAAGAATTTAATAATAATGATTTCAACAACTCTCAAGTGTAACTCATTATGTTTTTACTAAATATTTCTATGATTACTTTAATGGTCCTGGAGAGGATATAGAAAGTAATTTAGAAATTCACAAATTGGTAAATGTTAAAAGAATAAATTCCTAACTTCATGTATTTTCCTGCGAGGTTACCACAGGATGTTACAAGTGGTATCAGAGAAAAAGGTTGCAACACTGGCAGCTTTTGGAAATCATTAAGAAAAAGAGAAGTAGAGGTATGATGCTAGTGGGAATTATCTTAGATATGATTCGAATTGAACTTGTAGTAGACTACAATTAACATGAGATGCATGATGCCTGATTAGTGACCACATTAAAGAGTAGAAAGTAATAATGCTTCTTTAAACATTGTGATCTTGACATTTGAATATGGATTCAGATAAAAGATAATAAAACCTATGATGTATATATGAAAAATATTTAGAACTAACTAGTTATAGTGAGGGTTAATTACTAACCTGTGCATGCATACTATGACAATAATGATTATGGTGCATAAAGAAAAAAACATGACTAAAGTTATAATGTATTGCTTATAAATAATTAATGTGTGTATGGTCTTTTTCATAACTAAAGAATGTAGATGTTGGGGTTAACCCTGAAGGGGACAATAAAATATTAAAATAAAAGAAATTAAAAAAAAAATGAAAGAACCTCTTTAGATGTTAAATTGAGAAATGTGTCAAGTGGAATTCATATAGTGAACTTAAACTCAATGAAAAACTTATAGTAGCATAATATTGGATTGTCTTTCTTCATGTAGAGTTGTCAGTTAAATGTTGCATTCCATGTGTTTGACAAAGGTGGTAAATGAGATCCAAAGTTTTATTGTTTTAAAGAATTGCACCTCTAGGAGTTTTCGATGTGATTCAGCTTAACTTCAGGAAATATTCATTCCCTAAGACCATGTCAACCCCACTTTTATTCCGGAAAAGTTCTTTTCAAAACCATATCCATAATTTGGTGATTTGTCGCTGCCCTTGGGGATTGGTGATTGTCTTGTTTTATAGAAATTTTATCATTGATGACATTAATATGATTCATGCTATTTTGTAAATTCTAGTCTTTCTATCTCTTTGATATTTTAAACATATATATGGAAATTTATTTCATGTCTGCTAACTATTTGCTAAAATGCCTCAGTGGTTGTAGATTTCATGCTTGAAAACCTCTTGTTAAAGTACCTCAATGGTTGTAGATTTCATTCTTGCAAATTATTTGATAAAATCCCACATTGGTTTTAGATTGCATGATTTCAATTTTTTTTCCAAAAATTCCCCAATGGTTTTCACTTATATGGTTGCAAGATAATTGTAAAGAAAAAATATTGCATTTTGCGCCCTAGTGTTCAATGGGACTGTTATTTCTCTATAATATTTATGGCTGGGAATGTGGAACCGTATAGAAAGTATAATGTTATGGTATGCAAGATAATTTAATATTTTCTTTCTAAGTTGCATAATTGTTGTTATGTGGAAATTTGGAATGTATACCATTTGTATGACATGTGATGAATTGTCGTTAATGTAGTTTTACAAATTATGGGACCCATGTTAAGGTAAAGTATAGATGCATGGTGTACATATATATTCCTTTTCCTTGATGCCAACATGAAAATGGAAAATGATGTAAATTACAATATATTTTTAGACATTGAATTATTATTGGATAGAATGGCTATGGAAGCCATTATGGGAATGATGTGAAGATGTAATATTTTGTTTTATTATTGAGTTAATGAATACATTGATTGGTACATTCAGGGACTAGCTCTAGATTTTTAGAAGAATTCTTGTCAGCTTATGAAAAGCTATGGGTGGTTAAGTCCAAGATGGACCTTCCCTAAAAGTCTCCTAAAAATTCTTAGGAGAAAATAATAAAGAGGAAAATATTAACATAACGGGAGTGAATGATTATGTTAATCACTTAGTCGGAGAGAAATCCTAAGTGGGGTGAAATAAAGAAAATCCGAGAGAAAAATATGTGCTTTAAGGAAACATAAAAGAATATTTTTCGAAAAAAACTAAAACAAAATGGCCGAAGTAAAGGCTGGAAGACCTTTAAGCATGACGCTGCTAAAAATGTGCTAGGAAGAAACCACCAAGGAATCAATGACGTTGTTGATTCTAGTGGAATGTAGATCTTAGCTCGATGGGGAACTATTGGAGATAGTTCACAGTTGGGTTGAATATGCCCAACCCTTTAATAACTCCAAGACATTAACTATGGTTACATGGAATTGTGTCTATATTTTACTATTGATTTCAATATCGTTTAAAGATGTTGGATATTAGAATATACCATAAGTTGCATGTCTCTAATTTTTTGTATGTGCTATAGCTATGAATGCATGATATATTAATTCATCTAAGTGACTCTTTTGACGAAATAAGTAGTGCCTGTAGGTCTATATAAGGCAATGAATGTGTTAGAAAAAAATTATGTATATGCATGCATAGAGGAAATAAATTGAAATATATGACTGAAATAATTCGTATTAGATAAAACAATGACCTATTGAACTTTAAATTCTTCACAGACCATAGAAAAATGGCTGGAGATAAATGCCATTAGCTTGAATTTGATTGAAATTACAATGGGAGAGAAAAATAGTAATTTACGAACAACACCGGTGGGAAAGAAAGACTGGTGTAACCCATAAATAAAAGGGATCATGGACTTGATACAATATTTTATCATTTTGATGGTGAGAGGGTTGGTGCTCTCTAAGTACTTGCATAAGTATCATGATCAAAGTATCATTTAACATTGCATAAATAATTGATAATGAAAAGTATTTCATTTGATAATCATTATTGATTCTACTTATTAAACATAAAAATCCCTCATTTTTTAAGGGAATGATTCCATTTTTTTTTGTATTTTAGATTGTTATATTATGAGTAAAAGTTAAAGTCCCAATAAAAGAAGAATACCAAGGATGATGTTCTCTTTAGGGGGGAAATATGCAATATCCCTAACGTAATATCCCATAAAAACTCTCGTAAAATGAGGGTTGTTGAATAATTAAATATTATTAATTTCTATATTGATATCACATGATGAATATTCTTATAATTCCTAATTACAAGAATATAACAAGAATTAGTTCTTAATTCTTTTATGTAGAATAATTTATATTCTTCTACCTAAATAAACTATATTTCCAAGTTCGTATATTTTATGAGTTTTAGAAATAATGAGTAACAATTTTAGAAAAAGTATGGATAGGTGATATTTTGTCCATAAGGCAAAATAGATCTACCTTGAAAAGAAAAGCATGAGAGATTTATGGATGATTTATTGAGTGATTGTAGAATTTAGAATAATATGATTTATGGATAATATATGGAGTGATTTTTGGATTTAGGAAAAAATAGATTTATGGATTGATTTATGGAATGCTTCTATGATTTAGAAAAGCTATTGCATTTTCTCAATTCTACTTGTTGTAAGCCTATGGAAAATTTTGAGAACGAGTGACAAAATACATATAGAATGGAGCCAAGAGATAAGAAGTAGGATTCGAAGCATTCATTAAAAGATAAGTAACTATGCTATTTAAAAATTATTTTGTTTGTATAGGGTGCATGAAGAAATAAGAATCAATTTTTTTTTTCTTGAAAAAATTCATATGATAAAGAGTTGAGATCATTTTATTGGGAAAACCTCTATGGAATTCCACGCATAGAGGAGTAAGTGGTTTTATGATTGAATTTTTAAAAGATTTTATGTGTATTGAATTCTCAAAATATTTTCATGGCTAACTAATTGTGTGAATTACATGATTTATTGGAAAATATGGTCCAAATATATCTTTGTATATCCCAAACTGTGATAGATGTTTAAAAACACAAATATGATTTTGTAAATGAGCTTCTCTCTACATAATCCTCTTTCATATTTGAAAAATTCATTTCCAACCTCTCAAAACAGTGTCCAAAGTTGATGGGAAAAAAATAAAATTATGTAATATTTAAATCTGGAAACATGGGTTGCAAAGATTCATTTGAATATTCCTACCATGAAACTTGTGTAAAAACTGAGAGAGGTTTTTTTAATGAACTCATTTCCAAAAAAACAGCGAAAATTTCCAATAAAATACCATGGGTTGTGTTATTTAGAATGAATTTTTATTTATGTTATTTCTTGATGAAATATGACAAATTTGTGTGATGTGTGAAACGATAGGAAATTATTTTGTATTGCATGCATCATAGCTAGTGAGTTAGCTAACTTCTAGAAAAAGAATAAATAGTGTGTTAAATTCCTTCGAAAATAAATATATATATTTGTATGTGAGGAAGTATTTGTTGTGTTAGAACTCCTCAAAAAGAAGAGAAGATAAAAACAAGTCCTTGTATATATTATGCAATTATATTCCTAGAGAGGAAAATGGGTAAACATATGCTTTATCATGTTAAGATTCTTTTGGAAAATTATTTATAAAAAATATAGTTTTGGTATTGGAATTCTAGTGAAAAGGAAGATGAAATCACATAATATTGATTGTATTAACCTTATTTTTGGTACAATAGTATACATTTGCACAACTAAAAGAATTAGCCATCAGATTAGTTTTATTTTGGGAGAAGATTATGTATAGTTATTGGGTGATATCTTTTGCTAAGATGACAATGTTTCTTTGCATGTATGAAAGAATAAATGTTATGCGTTTGATCTCTTTGAAATGAAATGTGTTTATCTTTCCATGTAATATTTAGTTAGCTTCCTTTGCAAATAAATATATGTTTCGCATGCAAGAAGAATAAGCTATCATATTATTTTTTGTTGGAAAGGGAAAGTAATCGCATGCATGAAATTATAACTATTATGTTAACTTTTTTTCAAATATAGCTTACATTTTATACATAGTAGTAACTGTAAATGGCTCTCCCATGGAAAACATGTTTTTGGAAAAGAACATCATTGACATGCATAAGTATAGAATCTATTACATAATCCCTTTGGAAAAGAAAACATAATAGTAGGCACAAAGAAAATTGTTAGTTGGGTTGGTTCTCCTGAAAGCTTGTTATGCATTTGCATGCACAAGAACAATTTCTACTATGTTAGCTTTCCTTTGGAAATAATTTGAAAGTGCATGCACGATTATGTTAGTGTTTTGTTGGAAAGATGATGCTTGATATTGATTTTCCTTTTACTAATGCATGTGCAGTGATGTTAAAGAATATATTTCATTACAATATGTTTATGATTTATGCATGAACATGAATAGATGTTGAATTGATTATTGGGTAACTAATATTTTATGTTTTATCTGATCATGATATTAATGTTCTTATCACATCAATGACAAGAAAGGATGGTGACTTTTGCAAAGGATAATTCACATTTAACATTGTGGCAGATAAAGGTTTGTTGGGCCATGTAGATTTAGTAATGCAAACTATTGAATGATCCACTAATGGAAAAAGTTAGGTTGAAAAGACTTAATGTTCATGACTTCATGGGTAAATCATATCATGATGTTTTTAAAATGATTTTTTTTAAATGATTATTTAATAAATATAAATTTACAAATATTATATAAAATATAAAAGTTAGCTATATTATTCCTTTAAAAACTAAAAGTGCAATACAAAAATATTTATATAAGTATTAGAAAAAATGTGAAATCTTAATTTCAAAATTTTTACAATAACATGATATTGAATATAAATTATAATAAATATTAAATTTATTTAACAGAAAAAATACCTAACCAAATTTTAAAATAGAACAAAAACTATAATAAATTCATATTATTTATATAAAATATACTATTTTTTGACATATAAATATAAGAAAAAATAATACTATTTTAAATTTTAATAAAAATAACAATTAAATGTGTAATGATATAAGTCATAGAACTTTAATTTGAATAGTTTGGCAAATAATTTATTTCTTCAATCGTGTGGGTTTATGTTTATTGAGATTTGTCATATCCTATTTGTTAGTGGCATTTATAAGAAGTTGTCTCTCACTTAATATAAATCATATAATAATTCATTATTTTTATTATTTTTTGGTTTAATTAGCTTAAGTTTAAGCTAACGCCATACTTACTATATAACCTTTGCTTTTAGTCACACTATATATATATATATATATATAAAATTAAAATTTTAATGTGATATAAATTTATTATTATTTAATTTTATAATATATATTATTTTTAACCAGTAATAAAAAAAAAAACCTACTCAATAAATTAGATAAATTAATATTTATTCATTTTTAAACTTAACCTAATTATTTATTTGATTTTTTCATTACCCTATTAAATCACAAAATAAATAAATACCAAAATCATTTGATCACATATCCTTGATCAAAGGAAATGTTTGATTGTGTGAAAAATGTCAGTTGACGTGATCTGACGCTGGCGCACAGAGCGTGGTATGCGTGGACGGAGGAATTTTTTATTGTGTGGAAAAATGTGAGTTGACGTGAACTGACGCTGGCACACAGCGTGGTATTCGTGGACGAAGGAATTTTAGAAGTTGGGTTTACCACTTTGAAAACAGATTCGATGTCATAGGGCTCGAATGGCGAATTTGAGCGCTCGGTTTCAGAGAGACGTAAAATACAAAAAATAGTTGAATTAAGTTTGACACGATTACAGCGCACTATCAGGAATCGGGCCCAGTCTAAGAAAATCGGGCGTTTGTTTTTTCCATGAAAGTCTGCTAATTAGTTCCCAAGTTTGGTCCTGGACCAGGACTCGGCGGACTAAGAAAAACGGTTTCGGCAAATGCAGCAACTCACTATTTGTCTCTCGATTCCGATTTTCGCGGCGTTCACACTCATATTCCGCTTTCCGCCGGACGTTCGATTTGTGGTAAGTTCATGCACCTTCCAACTCTCAATTTTTCTTAACAAACAGAAGATACCTACCGCTTGCTCTGTTGATTGACGTGGCAGTACACGCCCCGCAAAACACACAAATACCACTAGTCGGTTGACGTGGCAGTACACGCCCCACAAAACACACAAATACCACTAGTCGGTTGACGTTGTTTTTCTAAAGCCACAGTTGTTCCACGACGGAGAAACACGATGGTGGAAGTACTTGCAAATTAATTTCAAATGCCAAAAAAAATTAGAAACAAGCTGTTTCTTCACAAACCACTGCATATTCTATACAGACACGACATATTCTATTACCAACCTAACCATAATTATGTCAACATTTACATCTTCTTCTATGATTTTAACAATAAACATGTCAACAACTCTCGAGTGTAAACTAGTTCGTAACAAGGTATTCTATAAAGATATCACTTGGCATATTGTTTATTATTAATTATGTGACTAAATATTTCTTTTTAAGCATAAACATAATGATGACGGTGAGAATGGATCAAACATGTAACGAACCTAATTCCACCTCTTCATTCCTTAATATTTTATTTATTTTTTTATTTTTTTTTAATATGGGTAACAAAATACCTGAGTATTTAAGGAAATAACTCAAGCCTATCTTGATCATTTCATTATAGAGGCTAAGTCACATGTTGGTGCATTAACCAAGCTTCTTTAAGTGGTCATAGTAAGCAAATGTATTACTAATATCACAACATCACAATGTTAATGCGTTTTCCCATTTACCCATCTTTTTAACATATCAATTTACTTGTTATATGGATATGTTTAATGTTCATAAATACAACATATAACATTTCATCTCTAAATAATAAATATGATAAACATTCTCATGTTGATTCTTTAAGACATGATAACCATAGGTTTGTTCTACATGGAATATAACATATAAATTTCGATCTATGTACAATGAATATAACAATAAACTTATGACAACTCTAGAGATTTATTACCCATCGCTCTATTCAACATTTAACACAGTAATAAATTTCACACGATTCCCAACTTTAACTCAGGTCGATTATCTCTCAGTGTTAACACTGCTGTAAGATTACGTTGTTCATTGCTCCTTTCTTGTCATAAGGGTATCTATTTATGACCTGTGGTCCTTGGTCTTCACACGACACATTTGCCTGTATATTTATTTAATTTCTACAAGACTTTGGTTGTACACGCATAACGTGGCATGCACCTCTATATTTATTTTTGTTATTCGGGAATCGATCAACTCTCCAAATGTTTCCTTTCTAAGATCCACGGTTCTAGTTATTTTTGCTAATCGCTAAGCATCGCCTTCACTGTACCTTCCCAATTCAAACCATTACTCTGCTATGTTCTTTCTGGTCTGTTTTCGTGCAAGCCCTAGAGGCAAGAGGGTTTCATCCCCTTCATCTCTGTCACTTTGAGGAAGAAGGTCGTCGGCCCTTTACTTTAGCCCACATGTAGAGAAATATGGGTGTTAATGTTGTGCAGGCCGTAGGGCGTTAGAACCATCCGAACAACAAGAGAGAAAGAGAGGTTCGACCTCTGCATTAGTAAGTTTCTCTATGATTGACGAAATCGCCATTTTGATGGAGTATCTTGTCTGAGGTTAGGTAGTTCATAGTTTTATTATTTTTTTTCTGTATATTTTTAATGAACTTCGCCCTTCCATCCAAGTAGGGGGTTATACCAGTCTTCTTCCTTCATGCTACCTTTGGATAAGGATCTGTTCTGACCCAGGTAAGTCCTTATGATACCGTTTGTTTAATATTTTTTTTTATTTACCCATATCCTCACATTTATACTCATTTTCTACATCCCCTGACATGTTACCATTTACCCTAAACTATTCAAGCAAGTTTGGGTGCTGGCTTCTAGCTTTTGCATCCTTGACAGATAATCAATTTCCCATTTGATTATTAGATATGACGTGTTTAAATTTTAGCATTATATTACATATGACACTAATTCCTACAAGTTCTTCTCATCCAGGAAATCCTAATCTCAAGAGTCCCCAAGGCACTGGTGCGCTGGCTACTGGCACTTAACCCTTATGAATTTTTCAGTTGCACAGGTTGGTCTTCTCCACTCAGCTAAGACTCTACTTGCGGATTTTACCCACTTTTCATTCATTCTGCGGCTGACATACTTCAAGGTGACCACAGCCCATGCAAGCTGTTTTGGGCTCTTAAGTGCCACTATCATGAACCTTTAGTTTCTTTTCTTCGTTTGGATTCTATTAACCCTCGTGTTGAAGGATTCGGTGGTTTAATAAGACATTTGTATATGACTATTTAAGGAAAACACCTAGATGCTTATACTTTTTTTGTATACTCTATGTATCATGAAAATCCTCATGAATCTTTAATGCGCTTGAGTCTATGTTGATTAATATATGTCAGTTATTTTAGTTTTGTTCATGCTATGGATGGAGCATGTGACTGCCCGTTTGCGAGTTTATTGTTATAGCACATTTGCCTGTTAAGATACACTCTCATATGTATACTCTGTTCTGTTATTTTCTGTTTTGTTTTATGGTTGTCACTCCATATCTGGGATTAAAACAACTTCAATATTTTGCTTATCGGTTAAAAAGGCTACAAAATTTCATGTTATATAGTTTCATCTATGAATCTATGTGTTGATTTCTATCATCTGAGGCTCTCGCACTATATACATGTTTGAGGAATGCTCAGAATTATCATTTCAGATTTCTCTATTTATTTTATTTGATGGGTAAAACAATTTGTGTGTATAAATTTTGATATCGTATACCTTTATTTACCCTATGATCATTGGCTCGATTGTCTTAACCTTCAGAGAATCTAGCATACAAATTTCTTTGGGGATTGTACCCATGATTTCCAGTTGGGGGAAAGATTTCAGCTCGAAGTCTTCTTGAATCTAAGACGTTATCTACCCTCACATCATGGAACATTAATTTATTTACATAATAATACTAATTTAATTTTCCCTATATTTCAACTTCTTCTTTTTTTCTCCTATATACCACTTCTATGGATAACTTCGTTGATCAACAGGGACATACATATTCGATTCTTATTGTTGTTGCTTATTAATTCTTTCCCATAGGATTCAGAAGTATTAATAATTATTATAATACCCCCTATTTTACTTAACCTGCATCCAATGTCTTCATAATCTTCCACACTAACTAAAAATAATCTTCAAAGCTCAGAGAAAGGGTAGTCTAGAAAGGTTAAGCGCTAAAGTTTGTACCATTATAAATAGTTTAGTTTAAGATACAAATTTAATATTATGTAAATCTTTTTATGCACAAATAATTTAGTAAGTTATTCGTATTTTTATTTTATTTTTTCACTTTTCATTTACTTTATGGAAAATTCATATACATAAGAGATAAAACAAATGGTCCACTTAAAAGATTATTTGTAATTTATTTTAAAAATACTATGAAAAACACTATTAAACATATAATATATTTATTAATTTATTAATTTATTTTTCTAATTAATGTGATCTTCTAAATTTTTAATCATGTAAAACTAATTTATTTTTTAATTAAAAATATGTGAAAAATATAATAAAATTTATTGTTTTTTATTTTTTAATCCCAAAAACCCAAACAACCTACTTTGAGTAGTAGTACTAGTAAACCTCCGAAATCAACAGATTGTTCTCTTCTTTGTAAACAAGATTACAAACATGAAGATTTGAACACACTCCGCACAGATATAAAACGTTTTAAATTGTGAAACTTTAAATAAATATACGCGGAAGTTGCAGACCAACAACCGTGCAACCATGGGTTCTGAATTGTACGAACCAACAATTGTGCACATTTCATTTTTAATATCTTTAAATAAATACTTCTTCCTTCCCGGGAAATCTTCATTGCTACAACTGACTGCGCCCCAAATCAAACGTTGTTGCGCTGTAAACGTGTCAAACCTGATCATCTCTCAAAATGAATGCAATTTTGCAACTCTCTCAAAACGAGCACTCAATTCCGCAGTCGACCCGCGCTATAAACGGGTAAAGCCTAAATCAACTAGTCTGAATGAATGCAATTTTTGTGCTTTACAACTCTTCCTAACCGAGCGCCCAATTTCGCAGGGGACGCCGGGGTCAACTCATACATTTTTCTACACAAACTTTTCTTTTCCTTTCAATTTTGTACAAATGTAGGTTCTTTCTCAAGTTTGTGGAAATTTCTCCGGTGGGAAAGAAGTATTAAAACAAATTACTGTTTCGAAAATATAATTAGAGAGGTAGATCATTTTAATTTCAACTTGAATAGCTTACACACTTCATTGACTTTTTTATTTCTCTTTATTTGAACGAAGTTGAGCCTCGACAACACTCATGGCAGGCCTGGAATTTCAAATCTCCTTTGCCTGTCAAAAGAAAATTTAATGACATTTCTCTATTTTTCATACTTTTCATTATACGTTCTATGTAAATTTGTGAGTGTCAACTTTCTCTTATAGGGCAACTCTCTTTCAAATACTCTTGCATCCCAACTTTCACTAATCTGCGTGAAAGTGCCTTGTTTTTTCCTCAGTTAGCATATGTGCTTCGAAATAGCATAAAACCACACTTTTAAGGTTTTATAAGGCTTTTCATCTTTTTGGGTTAATAGTTTTGATTATATACTTAAATTTTAATATGTGAAAGGCACTAAAGAAGGTCACATAGTTAATAAGATGAGGATCCTCAACCATCATTGGATGAGATGGTGTTATGCATCCCTCTAAGCATATTAGACGTGGAAACCCTGCATCAAGAGAAAAATACTAAATGAAAGTGTCTAGTTGTCGAAGAACCATTGCCCATCACAAATGATTCGTTGGCTAAGCCCAATCATGACACCTTTAATATTTTAGCTAAAATCTATGATAGCTTGTGTTTAAAATAACAATAATAATGTATATTGTTAATGCAACCATCAAGACATAAACTAATACTTTTAATGGTTTTTGTATTAAACTTTGTGCATGTCATCTCTCTCAAATTTGTTAAGTTCCATCTACAACATGGGACGAATAAATAGTTTGTTACAACAAAGAAGTGGACAGAAGTATCATCCTCATTGTGAAAGGTTTAAACTAACATTGCTAACTTTTGATAATCATGATTCTAGGCAATGCAGGTTATTTATTTTGACAACAAGGGAAGAATTATGATAACTTTTACAACTGATTGAGGACCCTTTTATTAAAGATATGAACAATAGTGAGAAGAAATGCTAAGTCAATTTTTTTCTAAGAACATGCCCATGGATTGTGGTGAACTTTTGCAATTTGAGACCTCTTGAGGAATACATTTTCATGCTTCAAAGGTAGGCGGGCTTCAGAGAAAACTCTTTCCAATATGAAAGACGAAAATTGTCATACTTTGTGCAAATTCGGCGTTATTAGAGGAAGAATTTATGAGAGAAGCATATCCGGCGTTATTTGCTTAAATTAGAAATAACACCAAGGACGATGTTCCTCACATGGTGGGGGATATGTAACACCCCAGGCTCCTTAAAATAATTATTTTTGTTATTAAATTTAGTTTTATGATTTATTGCATTTATTTTCTATTATGTTATGACAATGAATGAAGCTAGAAAGCCAGATAACAAATTGTTACCTAATTTATGATTCATTAGGAATTGAGACATGTCAATTAAAAAAAATTGTTTACTACAATTAAAAGAAATAGTTATACCCCTACCTTGGGAAGGAAAATATAGAGTGGAAAAGATGGAAAATGGGAAGCTATTGTAGAGCTGGGGAAAAGAGCGACCAGTGGGAAGTTGCTCATGAAACGTCGAATTAAGTGCAAGACTTAAGGAAAGATAGTGGAATCCTGAGGCCCAAGGCACCGAATGTAGTTGGATATAATCCAGTGAAAAATAGTGAAAGTGATCGAGGGAGAGCCTAGACATAATTGCCAGGCTCATGGCTGGGAGGAGAGACTTTACAGATATCTTTGGGATTTTCTACTGATAAATTAATCAGATAAGTAATATACATTTTTGTTTAAGTGAGGATGATGATAGATTAATAGAGTAAATGTTTGCTTACAGTATCATGATATCTCATTACATAGTATGAAAATTATTCTTAATAGAGATTCATTTTATAATCTTCGAAAGAAAAATATCTTCTCATGTTCAGAAAGAAGAAAGGAGGAATCTTGAGGCAAAAGCTATCAAGTGATTTTTCATAGGTTACTGTTTTGATCATAAATCATATAAGTTGTTTGATCCTTGCACACATAAAATTTTTGCATGAAGATATGTATTATTTCATGTGCTTGCAGGTGAAGGCCATAAGAATGACATGTATGCTAGATGGCATATTCCTTATCAATATGATTATGTCAAAGAGGAAGTAGCTGATAAGCATGAATAGAAAGAGGAAGAATCCAACGACATGGACACTTATAGCAACCATAGTGCAATCAAGAGGAAGAGATGATTCACATGAAGCAAGAGAAGAGTTGAAATAAACTAAGTACCAACAAGATCATTTCATGAAACTCAACCACCAGTAAGATTTAAAGATTACACCTTAATGACTAAAATTATGAATGCCACAAAACCTTTGAATTTTGAAGAATCTAATGAGCATAAAGATTGGAGAGATGAAATGAAGGAAGAATATGAGTCTATAATGAATAAAGATACTTGATATTTAATGGAATTTCATGAAAATGAGTCACCCATTGGATCCAAATGGTAATTCAAACCTAAATTTAAATTTGATGGCAATATATATAAACATAAATCTAGGTTAGTTCCAAAAGCGATACGCCGATAGAGATATTGGCGATCGCTCATCGCAAACATAAAAGCCTTGATTTCTTTGATAATGCCGATGCGATAATGTTGTGGACCTGATAATCTATCAAAAGGAATTAATACCGTCATCGGGTCCGATCCATCGGCGATAGCTCATCGGTGATGTTTCGATGCTGCTGCACGGCTCAACCGTTGCGCTGTTGAAATTACATTTTCAACACTCCCCTTTAATTTCAACTGCTGGGCATTCATTCATACCCAGACACTTCCTCAAAAATTCGAAGCTTTTCTGGTTCAATGGCTTTGTCAAAATGTCTGCAACCTGTTCCTGAGTCCTGCAATGTTCTAAGACAATTTATTCACTGCTTACCAATTCCCTGATGTAATGAAACCTTGTGTCAATGTGTTTCGTTCTCTTATGAAACATTGAATTCTTTGATAATGCAATAGCTGAGCTATTGTCACAAAAAATCATTGTTGCTTTTGCTTGCTCTTGGCCTAAGCTCCTTAACATTCTTCTCATCCAAACTTCTTGACATGTTGCTGCTGTAGCTGCCACATATTCAGCTTCTGCTGTAGACAATGCTACAATGGACTGCTTCTTAGAAGCCCATGAAATGGCTCCTGAACCCATGTGAAAGACATAACCGGAAGTGCTTTTCCGATCATCTACACTTCCAGCCCAATCACTGTCATTGTACCCAATTAAATTTGAACATTCTGAGACAGTATATAAGATGTCAAACCTTTTAGTACCTTTAACATACCTCGGAATTCTTTTTGCTGCCTGCCAATGTGCTTCCTTTGGCCTCTCCATGAATCTGGAAATTAAACTAACAACAAACATTATGTCAGGCCTAGTTGCAGTTAAATACATAAGGCTGCCAACTATGCTCTTGTACAAGCTAGGATCAAAATCCTTGCTGTTGTCCTCTTTGCTGAGTTTTAATCCCATTACCATGGGAGTGATCGCTGCCTTGCACTCTTGCATATTAAATCTGCCCAACACTTCATTTACATATTTTGCTTGTGAGATGAAAATTCCATTTTCATTTTGATCTACTTCAATTCCTAAGAAGTATCTCAGCAAACCCATGTCAGTCATTTCAAATTCCTCTTTCATGACTAATCTGAAATTTTCAATGAGGTAGTCATCATTACCTGTAAAAATAACATCATCAACGTATAACACAACAATTAGCAATTTACCATCCTTTTCTTTGATGTAGACGGTGGGTTCCCCCTCACATTTTTCAAACTCATTTTCCAGTAGATAGGAATCTATCCTACTGTACCACGCTCTTGGAGCTTGCTTCAGCCCATAAAGAGCTTTCTTCAATCTGCATACTTTGTGTTCTTGGTCTTTCTTCTCATAGCCTAGAGGCTGTTCAATATAGACCTCTTCCTTTAACACTCCATTTAGGAATGCTGACTTCACATCCATTTGGTAAACTTTCCACTTGTTTTGTGCTTCTATGGACAGCACTGCTCTCACGGTTTCCATTCTTGCAACCGGTGTGAAAGTTTCCTCATTATCTCTCCCATACTGCTGCTTGTATCCCTTGACAACCAGCCTTGCCTTGTGCCTTTCTATCTTTCCTTCAGCATTGCACTTGATCTTATAGACCCATTTAACTCCAATGACTTCCTTACCTTTTAGTAGCTCAACCAACTCCCATGTCTTGTTTCTTTCTATGGCATTCATTTCCTCATCCATAGCTTCTATCCATTTCTTATCTTTAATTACATCTTCGAAATGAATAGGATCATCAACATGACAATACAAGGCAAATAAGAAATTCATTCCTTCATCATAAATGTCACTTAAGTTTCTAAACTTTTTACCTCTTTCATTTGGTGTGCAAGTGCTTGAAGAAGCACTTGAATTTCCTCCTTGTGGTGTGCTTGGAGAAGCACTTCCATTTCTCCTCAAGGGTGTTGCTTGCTGCCGTTGTGTTGGTGCTGTTGTTTGGGGATGTATTTCAACCATCTCCTCATCATCTTCATCATGAGACAAACAGTTTTTAACATTCACTGTTTTCTCTATGCTTCCATCCCAAGCTTCCTCCTCAATGAATTGAACATCTCTGCTCACAAAAAATTTCTTGGTAGATGGGATATACAACCTGTATTCTTTGGATTCCTCACTGTACCCAATGAAAATACATTTCTCCCCTTTGTTGTCCAACTTCTTCCTTAGCTGATTTGGAATGTGTGCATAAGCCACACATCCAAAAACTTTCATGTGGGTGACTCCTTGCTTTCTCCCACTCCATGCTTCTTTCGGCACTCTATTCATCACAGCTTTTGTAGGACACCTATTCAAGATATATACTGCACAGTTTACAGCTTCAGCCCAATAATCATTTGGAAAATGCTTTTCCTTTAACATACTCCTCGCCATATCCATAATGGTCCTGTTCTTCCTTTCAGCAACTCCATTTTGCTGTGGGGTGTAGCTAGCTGTAAATTGCTTATGAAATCCATTTCCTCTACAAAATCGTAGGAATTCCTTGCAGATATACTCACCTCCTCTATCTGTTCTCAAAACTTTGATTCGCAGCCCACTTTGATTTTCCACAAGTGCTTTGAAATTTCGAAATTTTTCAAACACTTCACTTTTATTCTTCAAGAAATAAACCCAAGTTTTTCTTGTAAAATCATCAATAAATGTTAGAAAATATTGGTTGCCTGCTAAAGATGAAGTTTGCATCGGTCCACATACATCTGAGTGAACAATATCTAAGGGTGCTTTTGCCCTTATGCTTTTCCCTGATGGAAAACTTTCTCTGTGTTGTTTCCCCAAGATACAACCTTCACAAAGGCTGTCCGGTTTCTCTATTAATGGTAATCCTCTTACCATTCATTTTTTACTCAACAAGTTAAGACCTTCAAAGTTGAGATGTCCAAATCTCAAGTGCCATATCCAATTTTCATCCTTTGGCACACTTTGGAAAGCCTCTTGGGTAACAGCTGCAATTACTTCTTTGTCTTTCAAATCTCCTCTAATTCTAAGAGGGAACATTCTGTTCTTTATCATCTTCACTTCAGCAATACATCTTTTGCTGGGTGCTCTGTCCATGATGGTGCATACATCATTCTCAAAGAAAACATTGTAACCATTTTGAACAAGCTGTGCAATACTCAAGAGGTTGCATCTCATTCCAGGGACATAGTAGACATCTCTATGGTTTTCTTTTCACCCTTCTTTGTAAATATTTTGACTTCTCCTTTTCCCATAACATAAATTTTGCTATCAGTCCCAGGTGTGACTTCTGATTTCACATTTTGATCCGAAGCAGAAAACAGGGCTATGTTTCCTGTCATATGGTTGCTGCAACCTGAGTCTAAAAACCATATGTCTTCACTATTTATTTCAGCCATGTTACAAGCTAACAACACATTATCTTGACTAATGTTTTCTCTAATGACATTGGCATTTGGTCTATTACTCATATCATGCTGCTTCTTCCTACATTCATTGGCATAATGCCCATATTTTTTACAGTAATAACATTGGACATTGGATTTTTCATACTTTTGTCCTTGAGCATAATGTTGTCCTCTTTGTTGGCTGCTGCCTTGGCCTTGGTTCTGATTTGGATTGCTGCCTCTTCCTTGAGCATTTGCTGGACTGTTCCTTCCACCTCGGTTCTGGCTTCTGCCTCTTCCTCTTTTGTTTCCTCTGCCTTGACCTCTTCCTCTTCCAAAAAACATCTAGGTCTTGAAGGCTTGCTCTAGAGATGATTTTTCATTTCTACTCAACCTCTGCTCATGTGTTATCAATGATGCATGGAGTTCATCAACTGAAAAGTTTGAGAAATCCTTTGTCTCTTCTATGGTGGTAACAATCACATCAAACTTTGAGGGTAGGACCCTCAATAGTTTCTCCACAATCCTCCTTTCTTCAAGAACTTCTCCATGAGTCGTCATTTGTGTGAAAAAATCAATCACATGTGTGAAGAATGAGTCAATATTGTCTGACTCTTTCATGTTCAGATTCTCAAAATCTCTCCTCAGCAATTGTAGTTTTGCTGTCTTCACTTTCTCCATGCCTTGATAGGCTGTTTTGAGAGTATGCCATGCTTCTTTGGATGTCTTGGCTGCTGCTATCCTTGGAAACACACTCTGATCCACTGCTCGATACAAAGATACAAGGGCTTTTGAATCCTTCTTCCTATTACTCTTCAGCAGATCTTTCTCTGCCTGAGTTAATCTGTTAAACTCATTTTCATCTGCTGGTTCTTCAAAACCATCTTGAACTAATTCCCATAAATCTTGACAGGAAAACAGGGCTCTCATGGTTATTTCCCAATAGTCATAGTTTTTCCCATTGAACTGTGGGAGTTGAGGATTAAACATACCCATGCCGGTGCACTCTAAACTATGATTCAAATAACTGACTTTGTTTTGTTTTTTTTTTTAAATACTCACTGTTTCATCAGCAGTAACACAAGAAACTAATTTGAGAAATACCTGGATCCTTTTCACTGAGTCTTCACTTTGCTGGAGAAGTTGCTGCAGCCAGAAAACTCCTTCCTTCAGCTTCTTTGACACCTTCAAATAGCCTAAACAAGCTCTGATACCACTGTTGGGGATTTTTCAGGTAAAATCCCAAAAACAAACAAACTGCACAGAGAGACAATGCTCTGTTTTTCTCCAGGATCTTTAACAAATATTTCTGAGCAGAGCATTACATACACCCACAATATCTTTGTATTCATTAAAACAAAATTCCTTATACAAGATTCATCATCTTTCACTCAGAGGGATTCACAAAAAAACATTTTAACAAAATTACTCTGTCTCCTTTAAAAAAAATTTACACAACTGTGTGTAAATTTTGTTTACATTTACTGCTGTAAAAACCTTTTGCATATACTGCTATAAAAAATAAAAAACAAATTATGCACTTTGCATATTACAAAACATCCAGCACTCAAGTCATTACATTACAATACATATGATTTACATCGAATTTGTTTTTGCACTGCTGTGCATTCTTTTCTTACCATACGAAATCAATACATAAAAAAAACTTTCACGCTGCTCCCCCTGTTCTCTCTACTCGCACTGTTGTGCCTTCATTTCACATTACAGTACAAAATCTTCATCTTCGTTTTTCTTTTTCCTTCAAACTCGCACTGCCGTGCAAACTTCAGTTTTTTTTCATATCAATGTCAACATAACAAAAACAAACATATCATATATGTTTCATACGTGTTTTACTGCCGTAAAAAAAAAAACTTAAAGGCTTCTACCAACTATCTACGTCCAGGAGGAATTCATTAAATGCCTTAATGAAAAATTGGCGGTCAACTAAAACTTTGTTTTACTCCACGCAAGCTCCATGCCCTGCAGAGCGTACTTGAAAGTTTATCAAAAACTATTTATAATGTTATCGGGTCGCAACATAACTCATGGTAAAGCCTGCCCCTTTGTTATCACTGATAGCGATATCGGCGATCGCTCATCGCAAACATAAAAGCCTCGATTTCTTTGATAATGCCGATGCGATAACGCTGTGCACCCGATAATCTATCAAAAGGAATTAATACCGTCGTCGGGTCCGATCCATCGGCGATAGCTCGTCAGCGATGTTTCCATGCTGCTGCACGGCTCAACCGTTGCGCAGTTGAAATTACATTTTCAACCATATAGATAATCATAAGAGAAGCAGATTATCTTAAACACAAAATCACTCATTTGAAAAAGAAAATATCTTACCAAAGAATAATTTATCTAAAAATAATTCATCAGAAAAAATCAGTTACATTTAACTAGGTCTAAACAACCTTCTACAAACTAATTGTATCTAATAATAACCAATAACCCTAACAATAAAATATATAATAATAACCAAACAACCCTAACAATAAAATATATAATTACACTTGAAATATAATTACCATGTAAAATATAACGAGGGAGAAGGAAATTACAACGAATGGCAAAAACAAAAAATTCATGAACGCTACCCAGGAGAAAAATACATTTTATTACAATACCAACCATATTTCAAAATCAATAAAGTCACCGATTCGATTTAATTTCCACAGGTGAGGGACCAAGCATCCAAACACCAAGATCACATCTAGGTACACCGTTGTAGAAAGAATTCGAAAGAAGTAACGCATCACAGATATAGACATGCAGATAACAGCTAGGCACCCTTCCAAGAAGACTTCTGAAGATGAAACGCAATCTACGGCCCATCACCGTATCAGGTCAAAGAGAGTGACTCATTTCAGTCTATCCGTAAGAATCGGAAATGGAATGAGGATGTTCGGAAAATAACTCCATCAATCAATATACACAAGTTAAGATTTTTGTGAGCAGCCACGAATAATGCGGGGGGTACTACAACTCTGGGATATTATCTGTTTACATTTGTAGTAGGTTAATTTCATCATTCGATTCGATAGTGGAAAGGAAAAAACGGCAGTCGACTCAGCGTTCATATTATTCAGTTGTTGTGAAATATTGATAAAATCAAGTATGGAGGCTTCGAAAAATGAATAACCATCAAACTATTCTTTGTCCTCTGGAATTTGAATATGTTACAGCAAGATGGGTTTCCTCAATGCCCAGTGAGAGTAGGGTCAATTTTTATGGCCACAGTGCGTTTTGAAAAAATAAAATGGACCAACCCGAGTCTATCAAGGTTTAGGTAGAAAGAAGAAAAAGCAAACCAAAAACAAGTTTCTGGCACTATAAAATCCCACCTCTTCTACCTTCCATGAAACAAGTTTCGAGCACCTATCGGCTACAACGCGGGTTCTACCTCCGAACTATCGCTATGGATTTCAAATTCGTGGTAATTCCTTGCAAACAATGTTTGTGATTTCTAATTTTATTTGTGTGAAAAAATTACGAGTCGTTTTGAACAAATAAATTATGTGCAGACTACATTCGCGTCAGTTGTTATTATGGCGCTGTTAATGGTCGATTCAAGTTGGGCTACTCATAGAAAGGTGCTGAGCAAAAGTGATTCCAGCGCTTCACCGATATTCAATGTCATGGACTACGGTGCACATGCCGGCGGTTTAAAAGATGATCGGACGGTGAATATATTTTAATCCATTATATAGGTTCAATATTCATTTGATATTTTTGTTCTAAAATTTGATGCACTCCGCATATACACATCTTTAATCCTGGAAGCCAGTGGGCCCGCACCTTTTTAAATTAATACCGTACCTTTGACAGAACTCTTAGATTTTAGGAAAATTCCCTCCCACGGTCTTTATCTGTGTTTTATTTTCACGCTTAAAATCTGATGCACTAGGAATAAATATTTTTTTGCTCTCTGGTAACGGCCAAAGATATGTGCCTATTCCTTTCAGAGAACTAGTTAAATCCTATTCCTTTCTTATAATACCTACGTATTGTTTCTCATTTGTGATTTATAGGCATTCATAGAAGCATGGGAAGCAGCATGCATGGCATCTTCCAACGCAGTGTTGCAAGTACCATTGGGGAAGACATTTCTAATTAACCCAGTGACGTTTCTTGGCCCTTGCAAGTCTCATATTTCTGTAGAGGTGAGCAAGTTGAATATTGGATTGTATGCTTTTTAAGATGATTATGAAAATTCCATATTAAATTATTTGCTAAAATTATAAATTTGCAGATTACTGGAACAATAGTTGCACCCAATAAACAATCTGCATGGAATAGCGATGAACTTAATCAGTGGATTCGATTTTATGGTATATCTGGATTGACGATAGAAGGTGGCGGTGTCATTGATGGTCAAGGCCAAGATTGGTGGTCTAAATCCTGCAAGGTTAACAACCAAGAAGTAAGAGTTCCCTTTAACTGTTCTGTTTCACCTCACCGTTGTGTACATGTGGCCACTAAAAATTGGGTGGTCCTGTTAAACCACACAAAAGGTTTCAGTCATTTGCCCAATACACGCCAGTCATTTGGCCAATAAACGATCCACACATGGCACTGACAATCTCCTTCCATACCCCGCTCTTATCGTCCAGGTCAGCCGCCATTCAAAATCCTGTCGCAATCCTCTCTAATATTCCATCTCTTCCGCGTTCGGTGAAAACAGAGTTTTGGTTTAATGTTGTTTTTGGTAAATCCCTCTCAGCAAAGAGGATGAATGTGTAACTGTGAATTTATTTTAATGAATGGAAATCTTTTATGGTGGTGCATTACTCTGTTCAGTGAATTTTTTTTTGGGGTAAAGATCCTGGAGTAGAGCAAAGGAAACAGAGCATTGGCTCTGTGGTGTTTGTCTGGTTTTGGTATTTTCCCATTGCAAACAAAAATACCCAACACTGATTACCTTGTTTATTTGCTTGAAAAAAGACGCAATGATCAACTTGTTATAGACGGTTTTTTTAATCTTTCTGTAAGTTTTAATTCAAGGCTGTGCTCATCCGGTGGTTTGGATTTTGGGTTGGTCTTACAGGCAATGACTATTAGTGGATGTTCAAATGTTTTGATAAAAAATGTGCAATTTGTCAATAGCCAACGAATGCATCTCGTAGTGGTCGACTCTTCTGATATCCAATTAAACGGGCTTCAGATACAAGCTCCTGAACAAAGCCCAAACACTGATGGTATTCATTTACAAAGAGTTAAGAATGCCCAAATAAACAACTGTGTCATCCAGACAGGTTAGAAATTAGTGATTTCACTGGTTTGCGTTAATTTGTTTATTCCCAAATTACCATTTTCTTAATAATAAATCAGTCAATATCCATCTAGCGTATATCTATCTCCCCTCAGCTGCTATAAGTGCAAATCTCAATTTCACTTAGTTAATATTCAGATTGGCAAACGCATAATAAACATCAAAGGTTCTGCTAACTATGATTATAAATACTGTATATCAGGGGATGATTGCATTTCCATTTCGTCGGGCTCATCTACTATTAATATCAAAAACATAAAGTGTGGCCCAGGCCATGGCATCAGGTGAGATAAGTATTTTGGATCTTATCATGCAGAAAATACATTCAGTAAAGATGAAATCTGAATTGTACTTCTTCTTTTGTGCAGCATTGGAAGTCTGGGAAAGAATGGAGAAGAAGCCAAAATTGATGACATTCTAGTCCAAAACATCACTTTTGTCGAAACATCCAACGGAGCCAGAATCAAGACTTGGCAGGTTGGTTTAACATGTGTATGGCTTCTTTAAGTATTTCTATTCATACGGCAATGAACTGCAGTTCGTAATTGATATAACAGAATTCATGCTTTTGTAAATATACAGGGCGGTTCTGGCTATGCACGAAATATCATATTTGAAGACATAGTTGTTCATAATGTTAAGAATCCGATTATCATCGATCAGTACTATTGCGATTCCGCTTCACCTTGTAATATTCAGGTGATCAACTAACCAATATGAGTTTAGCTCCCACCGTTGTTGAAATATCATTTTGAAGTCCGTGGATGTGTGCTTGCGAACGATGTTGCCATCAACATTAATTCCGAAATACTTGTTTAAGCGCGCATAATATAGGATAAATTTCCAATTTATTTTATCCTATAAATACTATCAACTAGGTTAGTAATTGGTAACTACATAGAATTTCATCTTTAGGTAAGGAATCGGTAATCACGGAATTTGGTAATTCCGGGGGTATCACCCAACTCGAAGAGACCCCTATAACCCTAAACGTCGCTAATTCCAACCATCAAAGTTAATACAAATTCTCAAAAAAGGAAAAACAAAAACAATTGTGTTTCATTTTATTGTAATATAAAATAATTGTTTAAATATATATATATATATATTGATCGATAATATATAATATAAACTTCACCTAAGGACATCTGATCTCCACTAAATGCATAGAGGTAAAAACTATGTTATACTCTGCGTATCAATAATACTGTGCGTCATGTTGTTGTGTGCAGCCATCCGCAGTGCAAATACAAGATGTCACGTATAGAAACATACAGGGAACGTCATCGACCGATGTGGCTGTGAACTTTTCGTGCAGCAAGACAGTTGCTTGCACAGGAATTACTTTGACAAATGTTGAGATAACTTCAACGACTGCAAATAAAGTCAAGTCGGTGTGCCAACGCTCTGGGAATGGCTCTGGGGACGATATTGCCGCCCAGCTGTCTGAAAAACTAGTGCGGTCCATTGGACTCCTTGAAAAGCATCATTCGGTTATATTGGTTTGTGTTATATGGGAGTTTTATAATACGGTGAAATTTGGTCTTTTGTTGACTTACTTTGTAACGAGAAGATATTTCAAAATATTTCAATAAATTTTAGCCAAATTTAACAAGATTCAGTTATACTGGTTTTTGTTTTATGGGAATTTCATAACATTGTGAAATTTGGTCTTCTGTCAACTTACTTTGAACCGACAAGATACCTCAAAACATTACAATGAATCTTAGCGAAAACTTAACAAGATTCAGTTATACTAGTTTTTGTTCTATGGGAAGTTCATAACACTGTGAAATTTGGTCTTTGTCAACTTACTTTAGACTCATATTTGATACCATTTAATTTATACATTTTTATAAATTTGCATTTAAATATATTGAAAACATCCACACATATAAATTATCATTATATTTTATTTGACTAAATCTTTTTATTTTAATTATAAAATCAAAAACTATCTATTTTAGAAAAGTTATAAATATAAATTAATTATGAAAATTTCAAAAAAAAATTAGTTATTATTTTTCAAATTATTGGTTTAATCCGGTTTAAATTGGTATCTGAAACTTAGTACTAATACTTATCTCACCAAGTAAATACTTGTTAGTGTAGAGTGTTAGCTAGTAGGGTAAGTGATTGTGTATGTTACAATTATTTATCTTACCAAATAAATACTTATTTGTGTACTGTTAGTATTTAAAATTTTTGTTGGTACTTATCTCACCAAGTAAACACCAATTAATGCAGAAAGTGGTTGTGTATGTTATAATTATTTTTCTATTTTTATTAGTGATACACCAAATTAATTAATTTAATAATTTTTATTTTTGTTCACTGAATTTTCAAGGTGTTTTCTCCTCAAAATTAATACTCTGAAAAACATAAAGGTTAAATTCACAAATTAATTAATTTTTTATTTTTTTATTTTTCTTACTTGAATTTTCAATATGCTTTCTCTTCAAAATCAATACATGGAAAGACTTGAAGATTAAATTCACACTTCTTATACCAATTTTTTGAAATGTGGTTTCTATACTCATAATTACAACTTACAGTTTTGAATGTGAATTCCACATAATCCAATTAAGTGGTCATAATATTAAGAGTATTAGTTGTCATAATATTGAGAATATTAATTGGGCTCATGTGTTGTTTGATAATTTTTTATTTACTAATTTGTATTATTTATTATTTAATAATTTAAGTTATTTAATATTTTATTATTTGATATATATGTAAGTTATGAGAATATAAATAATAATGATAATGGCGATGATGATGAACCTCCACTATGACCAATGCAGTTTATCTGACCTCGAGAAAAGAAAAAGAATCTAATGTGATTCTTCAAAATCTTGTTTACGTTGTAGTTATGATGGCTTAATAAGTCAATAAGATTAGAAGTGTAGCAGATGTTCATGAATTGAGAGCGGATGTGAGTAAGAGTAGAGGTGGATCACAACAATCCTCAGTTCAAGAGGAAATATTGAAAATGAAAATTAAGTTTATATATATATAATGAATATTGATTAGTTATTCTATTATGATTAGATAAAGTCAAAGGATAAATAATAATAATAATAATAAAATGATATAGTTAGGAACTGTTTATTTTAGTAGTTATAATAAACATTGATAAGTTTTTTAATATAGTTTAAACATATCATCCCAATGAACACTTATTTATTATACCTAGTGCAAACTTGGTATTTAGCATTGAAATTTGCCTTTGACTAAGTATTAGTTTGTGTTCGACCAAATATTTATGCCATCCATAGTTTAACATTGAGAATTCATTTTTATTCTTATTTTTATTTTATTTAAATTTAGTTATTTGTAAGGTTATTGGTTGAGGTCTTATTATAGGTTGTTTAGTAACCTCCATTTTGATTAGTTACTACGTTTTTATTTTTAGTTTTATTTATTTTTTTATTTCACTTTTTACTTTATTTTATTTTATTTTTTCTATTATTTCCAT